>JACEFZ010005600.1:550000-602500 GCA_014155875.1 Cepaea nemoralis | reverse complement strand
GTGAATTTTATAGCAGCTAATCTGGGGGTTAGTCAATGGGTGGTGAATTTTATAGCAGCTAATCTGGGGTTAGTCCCTGGGTGGTGAATTTTATAGCAGCTAATCTGGGGTTAGTCCCTGGGTGGTGAATTTTATAGCAGCTAATCTGGGGTTAGTCCCTGGGTGGTGAATTTTATAGCAGCTAATCTGGGGGTTAGTCCCTGGGTGGTGAATTTTATAGCAGCTAATCTGGGGGTTAGTCCCTGGGTGGTGAATTGTATAGCAGCTACTCTGCACTCTTGTAGGGTTGTCCTCCGCTTGGGTTCATGTATCTCAGAGGCGTACATTATTACCGCGGGATTACTACAAGGATCTGCAATATCGCCTGTGATATTCGATGTTTAAACAATCAAGATTTCCAACATTAAAGCGCCAGGAATTGGAAGCATACTGACATTTGCAGATGATGTCCTTGTGTATAGGCAGGGGAGAGACAGGATGCAAATAGCACACGAGTTTGCAGAAGACAGTACACAAAGTGATCGATTGATGTACAGAGATGAGTTGTGTTATTAACTCAGATAAGGTGTCTGTGTTATGTTGCTCTCTGGACAAACGGATTGTTAAGGCTGACGTCCCAGGTCTCATAATAAATGGTTGAACGTTTACCGGGGAGAATACACACGTTGATTTCATACTGCCCCAGGCCTCATAATAAATGGCGGGGAATACACATGTTGATTTCATACTGCCCCAGGCCTCATAATAAATGGCGGGGAATACACATGTTGATCTCATACTGTCATAGGTCTCATAATAAATGGCGGGGAATACACATGTTGATTTCATACTGTCCCAGGTCTCATAATTAATGGCGGGGAATACACATATTGATTTCATACTGCCCCATGTCTCATAATAAATTGCGGGGAATACAATGTTGATCTCATATTGTCACAGGTCTCATAATAAATGGCAGAATGTTTACCAGGGAGAATACACAGGTTGATTTCATACTGTCCCAGGTCTCATAATAAATGGCGGCGGAATACACATGTTGATTTCATACTGTCCCAGATCTCAATATAAATGGTGGAATGTTTACCAGCGAGAAAACACATGGTGATCTCATGCTGCCCCAGGTCTCATAATAAATGGCCTGGAATCCACATGTTGGTCTCATACTGTTCCAGGTCTCATAATAAATGGCGGGGAATACACATGTTGGTCTCATACTGTTCCAGGTCTCATAATAAATGGCGGAATGTTTAAAAGGGAGAAAACACATGTTGATTTCATATTGTAGTCGGCATTCCAGTAAACACAACAAATGTCAACCACAGCCAAGTGTAGCAATTTTACGTTCATTTGACTTTAAGATTCAAGCTGGCTTCTGTCGTTGAACAAGTCTGAACTTCCACTTCTGCTGTAATACGCTACGCTACATTTTAACTTGAGTGGACAATCTTTTAGACTATTATTGCCGTCATCACTGATCTAATTTTAGCTTCACAATGTCCTTTATAACCTTTCTGCTGTAAACTAAAAACACCCAAACATAAATACTCACGTTGTTTGCACGACCAAAGTCCACCCCAAAAGTATTCAATGATCCAGTTCCATATGAATCGAAGTGTCCTACCGCGAGCCAGATTCTTCCAGGCTTGGCAGGGATGTGGAACGGACAATCCGTTCGGTATCCTTTTTTGGTACTCCGGATATGGCGTCACACAGTGTGTGAGCAATACTGCGAGAAGCAGTCTGAAAATGGAAGGTAAAACTGATTACACAGTACGGGTATTGATAGGCATTTATACGACCCGACCAGAAACCTGAGGGTCCGTGATGTGAGAGAGCCATCATATTTTGTAGGCGTGAATGCACGGAACAGATGGTCAGACTTTACCTCACTTAGCGAGACGACGAACGCAGCTGCCGAGCTTTCGTCAGACGGAGCTCATGACATAACCAGCATAGCTATATACCATCTACGTTAACTCGCTGTCTAGGCACTCATATTAGAAAGATACATAATATTTGTATTACTGGTCAGTCAGTCAGTCAGTCAGTCAGTCAGTCAGTCAGTCAGTCAGTCAGCTAGTCAGTCGAGGTTCCAACTTCACGGCAACGGGTCGTCCCCATTATGCTCCATTCCCGTGCCAGCGAATATCACACAAAATGCTTCTCATTGTCCAATGTGAAAAGTGGAATAGACGGGAGTCTCGGCAATCCAAAAGCCCGCACAGGTACACTGTGCATAATGCCGCCATCAGAATATCAACACAAAATTCATCCACGAATACCACAGTTCATCGTCGATGGAATCGGCAGTCACCAGAAAGACCTCAATGACCCGGGTTTTCTCATATTGCTTGGTCTTTTACCGCAGGGCGACCTGCCGAAAGTGACGCACAAAGCACGAACTCCGCAGCTTCAGCGCCGACTCTCAGGAGTCTCCCAAAAAATGCAATCATGAACCAAAAGGGAAAAACAGTAAATTCAGCAACCTCCGGTAGCCATTGTTCCGAACATGCAGTTCACTGTACAGGACAGATGTAAAAGCATTCCACGCGAATTTCACAGCTCACGGTGTCGCCCACGCACTCACTCAGTAGCAAAGCGACGGAACCATGTACTACCAGTCCAACATGAGGAAAATGCGATTTCAAACCGAGCCACAAGCATAAACACGCCACAGGCCTTAACTGCTGAACGCCTAACCGCCATGCTGGCGACCGGAAGTCCTGTATTACTGTGTGTGTGTGTGTATTACTGGACACACCAGCAGAGATGTCCACATATATGGGACAAAAGGCACTGATCACATCACCAACAGAGCGCGGTAACACTGACCACATCACCAACAGAGCGCTGTGACACTGACCACATCACCCACAGACAGCCATGACACTGACCACATCACCCACAGACAGCCATGACACTGACCACATCACCCACAGACAGCCGTGACACTGACCACATCACCCACAGACAGCCGTGACACTGACCACATCACCCATAGACAGGGGTGACACTGACCACATCACCCACAGACAGCCATGACACTGACCACATCACCCACAGACAGGGGTGACACTGACCACATCACCCACAGACAGCTATGACACTGACCACATCACCCACAGACAGCCGTGACACTGACCACATCACCCACAGACAGCCGTGACACTGACCACATCACCCACAGACAGCCATGACACTGACCACATCACCCACAGACAGGGGTGACACTGGCCACATCACCCACAGACAGCCGTGACACTGACCACATCACCCACAGACAGCCGTGACACTGACCACATCACCCACAGACAGCCGTGACACTGACCACTTCACCCACAGACAGCCGTGACACTGACCACATCACCAACAGAGTGACGCGAGACTGAGCACATTACAAGAGGACATAGTCGACATCAGTTACTGGACATAGTGGGCAAGGCGTATTGAACATTGTGGGAATAAGGTAGTGGACATAGTGGACATAAGGTAGAGGATATAGTGGACATTAGGTATTGGACATAATGGACATTAAGTAGTGGAAATAGTGGGCATAAAATAGTGGACATAGTGGAAATAATTTATTGAGCATAGTGGGCATATGGTAGAGGATATAGTGGACGTAAGGTAATGGGCATAAGGCTGAGTTTATAGTGGACATAACATACCAACCAATTATTTATATAAACGTATCGGTTCTGGGGTTGTCATTAGTTCAGTATCTCGCTAATCGGCACTGGGGGGGGGGGGGGGATGTATTTTGTTCAGTATCGCGCTAATCGCCTTCATTTTTCAAGACCCAGTTTAGACTAGGTCCACCTGTGAGTCCATGTCAATATTCAAATCCCTTTCGATGTGAATTCAAACCAGTGATCACTGACCAGCATGAATAGCGTGATAGCCCCTGCGCTACCAAGGTCCCTTGTGGGGAGAGGTTGCGCTAAAGGGTCCCTTAAAGGGAGAGATTGCTCTATTAAAGTCCCCTAAGAGGAGAGGTTGCTCTACCAAAGTCCCATAGGGGAAGAGGTTGCTCTACTAATGTCCCCTAGGGGAAAGGTTGCTCTAGCAAGGTCCCCTATGGTGAGAGGATGCTCTACCAAAGATCCCTAGGAGGAGAGGTTGCGCTACTAGTGTCCCCTAAGGGGAGATGTTGTACTAAGAAAGTCGTCTAAGGGGAGAGGTTGCTCTCTACTGACATCATGGACATAATTACTGACACCATGGACACAATTACTGACATCATGGACACAATTACTGACACCATGGACACATTTACTGACACCATGGACATAATTACTGACATCATGGACATAATTACTGACATCATGGACATAATTACTGACATCATGGACACAATTACTGACACCATGACACAATTACTGACACCATTGACACAATTACTGACACCATGGACACAATTACTGACACCATTGACACAATTACTGACACCATGGACACAATTACTGACACCATGGACACAATTACTGACATCATGGACACAATTACTGACATCATGGACACAATGACTGACACCAAGGAAACAATTACTGACATCATGGACACAATGACTGACATCATGGACACAATGACTGACACCATGGACACAATGACTGATGACTGACATCATGGACACAATGACTGACACAAAGAAAACAATGACTGACATCATGGACACATTGACTGACACCATGAACACAATGACTTACATCACGGACACAATTACTGACATCATGGACACAATGACTGACACCATGAACACAATGACTTACATCATGTACACACCGACTGATATCATGGACACAATGACTGACACCAAGGAAACAATTACTGACACCATGGAGACAATGACTGTCACCATGGACACAACGACGGACATAATGTACACAATGACTGACATCATGGACACATTGACTGTCACCAAGGAAACAATTACTAACATTATTGACACAATGACTGACACCATAAAAACAATGACAGACATCATGGACACAATGACTGACATCATGGACACAATTACTGACATCATGGACACAATGACTGACACCATGAACACAATGACTGACATCATGGACACAATGACTGACATCATGGACACAATGACTGACATCATGGACACAATTACTGACACCATGGACACAATTACTGAATATCATAGGTACAATTACTGACACCATGTACACAATTACTGACACCATGGACACAATTACTGACATCATGGACACAATTACTGACATCATGGACACAATTACTGACACCATGGACACAATTACTGACATCATGGACACAATTACTGACACCATGTACACAATTACTGACATCATGGACACAATTACTGACACCATGGACATAATGACTGACATCATAGATACAATGACTGACACCATGAACACAATTACTGACACCATGGACACAATGACTGACACCATTGACAGAATGACTGACACCATGGACACAATGACTGACATCATGGACACAATGACTGACATCATGGACACAATTACTGACATCATGGACACAATTACTGATATCATGGACACAATTACTGACATCATGGACACAATGACTGACACCATGGACACAATGACTGACATCATGTACACAATATCTGAAATTATGGACACAACGACTGACATCATGGACACATTGGCTGACACCAAGGAAACTATTACTGACATCATGGACACAATTACTGACATCATGTACACAATGACTGACATCATGGACACAATTACTGACATCATAGACACAATGACTGACATAATGGACACATTGACTGACATCATGTACACAATGACTGACAGCATGCACTCAATGACTGTCACCATGGACACAATGACTGACACCATGAAGCACAATGACTGACATCATGGACACAATTACTGACATCATGTACACAATGACTGACATCATGGACACAATGACTGACACCATGAACACAATGACTGACATCATGGACACAATTACTGACATCATGTACACAATGACTGACATCATGGACACAATGACTGACACCATGAACACAATGACTGACACCAAGGAAACAACTACTGACATCATGGACACAATTACTGACATCATGAACACAATGACTTACATCACGGACACAATTACTGACATCATGGACACAATGACTGACACCATGAACACAATGACTGTCACCATGGACACAATGACTGACATAATGTACACAATGACTGACATCATGGACACATTGACTGTCACCAAGGAAACATATACTAACATCATTGACACAATGACTGACACCATGAACACAATGACTGACATCATGGACACAATGTCTGACATCATGGACACAATGACTGACATCATGGACACAATGACTGACACCATGAACACAATGATTGACATCATGGACACAATGACTGACATCATAGACACAATGACTGACATCATGGACACAATTACTAACTCCATAAACACAATTACTGACAACATGGAAACAATGACTGACATCATGGACACAATTAATGACATCATGGACACAATTACTGACACCATGGACATAATTAATGACATCATAGATACAATGACTGACACCATGTACACAATTACTGACACCACGGACACAATTACTGACATCTTTGACACAATTACTGACATCATGGACTCGAATACTGACACCATGTACACAATTACTGACATCATGGATTCAATTACTGACACCATGTACACAATTACTGACATCATGGACACAATTACTGACACCATGGATATAAGAACTGACATCATAGATACAATGACTGACACCATGAAAACAATTACTGACACCATGGACACAATGACTGACATCATGTACACAATTTCTGACATTATGGACACAATGACTGACACCAAGGAAACAATGACTGACATCATGGACACAATTACTGACATCATGGATACAATGACTGACACCATGAACACAATTGCTGACACCAAGGAAAAAATTACTGACATCATGGACACAATTACTGACATCATGTACACAATGACTGACACTATGGACACAATTACTGACACCAAGGAAACAATTACTGACATCATGGACACAATTACTGACATCATTGACACAATTACTGACACCATGAACAGAATGACTGACACCAAGGAAACAATTACTGATATCATGGACACAATTACTGTCATCATGGACACAATTACTGACACCATAAACACAATTACTGACGTCATGGAAACAATGACTGACATCATGGACACAATGACTGACATCATGGACACAATGACTTACACCATGAACACAATGACTGATACCAAGGAAACAATTACTGACATAGTGGACACAATTACCGACATCATGGACAAATTACTGACACCATGAACACAATGACTGACACCAAGGAAACAATTACTGACATCATGGACACAATTACTGACACCATGGACACAATTACTGACATCATGGACACAATTACTGACATCATGGAAGCAATGACTGACATCATGGACACAATGACTGACATCATGGACACAATGACTGACACCATGAATACAATGACTGACACCATGGACACAATTACTGACATCATGGACACAATTACTGACATCATGGACACAATTACTGACACCATGGACACAATTACTGACATCTCGGACACAATTACTGACACCATGGACACAATTACTGACACCATGGACACAATTACTGACACCATGAACACAATGACTGACATCATGTACACAATGACTGATATCATGAACACAATGACTGACATCATGGACACAATTACTGACACCAAGGAAACAATTACTGACACCATGTACACAATTACTTACATCATGGACTCAATTACTGACACCATGTACACAATTACTGACATCATAGATACAATTACTGACACCATAGACATAATTACTGACATCATAGATACAATTACTGACACCATGAACACAATTACTGACACCATGGACACAATAACTGACACCATGGACACAATGACTGACATCATGGACACAATTACTGACATCATGGAAACAATTACTGACATCATGGACACAATTACTGACACCATGGACTCAATTACTGACATCATGTACACAATTACTGACATCATGGATTCAATTACTGACACCATGTACACAATTACTGACATCATGGACACAATTACTGACACTATGGACATAAGTACTGACATCATAGATACAATGACTGACACCATGAACACAATTACTGACACCATGGACACAATGACTGACACCATTGACAGAATGACTGACACCATGGACACAATGACTGACATCATGTACACAATGTCTGACATCATGGAAACAATGACTGACACCATGAACACAATTACTGACACCAAGGAAACAATTACTGACATCATGGACACAATTACTGACACCATGGAAACAATGACTGGCACCATGGACACAATTACTGACATCATGGACACAATGACTGACATCATGGACACAATGACTGACATCATGTACACAATGACTGGCACCATGAACACAATTACTGACACCAAGGAAACAATTACTGACATCATGGACACAATTACTGACATCATGGACACTATTACTGACATCATGGACACAATGACTGACACCATGGACACAATTACTGACACCAAGGAAACAATTAATGACATCATGGACACAATTACTGACAGCATCTGCACAATGACTGACACCATGGACACAATTACTGACACCAAGGAAACCATTACTGACATCATGGACACAATTACTGACACTAAGGATATAATTACTGACATCATGGACACAATTATTGACATCATGGACACAATTACTGACATCATGTACACAATGACTGGCACCATGGACACAATTACTGACACCAAGGAAACAATTACTGACATCATGGACACAATTACTGACATCATGGACACTATAACTGACATCATGTACACAATGACTGACACCATGGACACAATTACTGACACCAAGGAAACAATTACTGACTTCATGGACACAATTACTGACATCATGTGCACAATGACTGACACCATGGACACAATTACTGACACCAATGAAACCATTACTGACATCATGGACACAATTACTGACACCTAAGGAAATAATTACTGACATCATGGACACAATTACTGACATCATGGACACAATGACTGACACCATGGACACAATGACTGACATCATGTACACAATGACTGACACCATGGACACAATTACTGACACCAAGGAAATAATTACTGACATCATGGACACAATTACTGACATCATGTGCACAATGACTGACACCATGGATACAATTACTGACACCAAGGAAAACATTACTGACATCATGGACACAATTACTGACACCAAGGAAACAATTACTGACATCATGGACACAATTACTGACATCATGGACACAATTACTGACACTCATGGACATCAATTACTGACACCATGGACACAATTACTGACATCATGTATCAAATTACTGACATCATGGTACACAATTACTGACATCATGGACTACAATTACTGACACCATGGAAACAATTACTGACATCATAGATACAATGACTGACACCATGGACACAATGACTGACATCATGGACACAATGACTGACACCATGGAAACAATTACTGACATCATGAAAACAATTACTGACATCATGGACACAATTACTGACACCATGGACTCAATTACTGACACCATGTACACAATTACTGACATCATGTATTCAATTACTGACACCTTGTACACAATTACTGACATCATGGACTCAATTACTGACACCATGGACATAATTACTGACATCATAGATACAATGACTGACACCATGGACACAATTACTGACACCATCGACATAATGACTGACATCATAGACACAATTACTGAATCATGGACACAATTACTGACACCACAGACTCAATTACAGACACCATGGACACAATTACTGGCACCATGGATACAATTACTGACACCATTATACAGCTGACGAGATGCAAAGAAATATGCCGTGCAAAAAATTGTGCATAACTACTGTTTGTATCTTCTATGTTCAAATTGACAACGCGAAAACATTGTTTTGAAATCATTAGTGAGTCACAGGAGCACTATGACAGAATCATCAATATGCAGTGTAGACAGGAGCACTATGATAGAATAACCAACACTCAGTGTAGACAGGAGTACTATGATAGGATCACCAACAATCAGTGTAGACAGGAGCACTATGATAGAATCATCAACACTCAGTGTATCCAGGAGCACCATGGTGAAATCACTGCTGAAGAATGTCTTAACGAACTTCAATCAAAACCATTTAACCGATAGGGTGTCCAGGGTGTGACACTCTTTCAACAAACTTGAAGCAGGAAAACTTAACAGCAAACAAAAGGACTGAAGATCGGCAAATATCTTATTCTTCTTTGTAATTTTCAAACGTAAACATAATGAGTAATCAATCGTCAAACACTAGCCCTTTTTAGTTAACCTTGCCGTAATATATCTTGTCTCGGTTGGATCTGTTGCCTTTGTTCTATTCTTTTCAGGCTCCTATATCCTTCTCACTGTGGACATTGTCTTTTGCCATCTATATTGGCCATAATGATGTCGCCCTGCTCTTCAATATTCTTTTCAAGGGCTGGACCATTTCAATGTCCCGTTTCCTGTTGGAATCCATGATCCGACTCCCGTAACTATTGATAACCGAAACTGACGTGATCCGCTAGTTTCTTAGTTATATCTACGTTTCTGACCGAGAGTTCTGCTCCTTCTGTTTTTCGCGTCATGAACTTCAGTCACGACTTGGCAGCATGCCCCTCCTTTTTGAAATGGTACTTACCATTTTAGCTTATCTATTAGATTGACAAGACGTAGCACAGAGTTCATGTGTCATACTTATATCATCTATTACTACTGTGAAGGAATGGTCTCCTATCAACCACCTACAGCCCTAGAATTAAATTTAACAGGGCACCACTTCCTATTTACGCACTACGGTAAATGTCGTGAAGTACCAGCTCATGAAAAAGCTAGGCTAAATAAACTATAAGTTTAATCCCTCAAATGGCCCAATGGGCATGTATCGCCATCCAAATTTACAAAACCCGACTAAGGGGATGTATGTGATTGATTGGATCATATCCTTCTATATTAGTTTTGACATATAACTATTTCTTCATTTCTCTCTGTCCTGTCCCATTCGGCTATAATGTGACGCTTGTTCTTGTCCCATTTGTTCCGAGAGGTCTTTTGCTTTTGTCGCTGACGCCTTATATATGTGAGCCACAAAGACTGGCGAATCATATCATATAAGCAGCTTATGTCATTATCAATGTAACTGATACTGGTACATTAGACATTTTTTTTTTTGGTGTTTCATTATTATTAGGTCTGTGTAGATTGACATACTCGTTTATAACTGGTGTACTAGAAATTCGGAATTAAAACAAGCAAATACGTCAACAACTTAACCACTTATCTAATTAATCTAACTTGAAATAGAAAACATATAATACATAATTTATATCTTTCTTTCTGACATGCGATTCATCCTTTGTATATGTCTGTACTGTTATTCGTAATTGTATATCTGAGGTGTAAAAGTTAATCACTTTATATTTCCTTTCTCTCCGTGATTTATGTATGATACTGTATGGACTGTTAAAAATTATGTGACTAGATGAGTATCATGACTCTCTCATCGTTTTCGAGATGAATGAATCATGATTTACAATAACCAGGTGAATGATAATTGCGTCATGATGTAACAACATTTATGTTTCGTATGAGTGGTATCATTAATTATGTACACAACTGAATGAATGATCATGTCGCGATGTGTATAAATAAATGAATGACTGATCGCGTCATGAAATAACTAACCAAATGGATGACTGAATGAATAAACAAATTAATGATTGCATGATCGTGTCATATACCTAACTGAATGAATGATTGAGTTATGACGTAAATTTGCGTTTCCACTATTATGCAATGCATGTCATGTGTGAACTGATGATTGATATGGAGTATGCGCCTAAATTAAATACATTTAATTAATAACTGTATTTCCTTCTAGATTCAGTCTGTTATGTTCCTCTGAAATAGATAACTGGTTTCGAAATGTTCGGAGCACGGAAATCACAATTTCATAGTCCCAGTATTCATAGTGACACAATACGATTCCGCGAAATGTGAATAGTCAGTCCAGTTCACCTATGTCTTCTGAGAATGCCGATTTGCTTCATTTAATCTGTCAATTACATCAGGAAATATGTATATATGTAACATAATTAATATATCATAAATATGAACTGTTTGTGTGAATGTTTTTCTGTGGGCGTCTAAAAGAGAAATAGATATTTGGCCTGCTGTATTTTATATATCCCTATGAAGATTATAACCAAAACACAAAATATTTTAATCTTGTAACAAAATAATCCGCCATGGTTTGTAAAGAGAGTAAACCATAAATATCCAAAATAACTGGATTGATAAGAATTTATTAGCAACTATATATTCAGAGAATTTTCCAATGTTTCCTATTATAGCTAAGGCTTCAAGTTCGGTAGCCGTATAGAGTGCTGTATAAAGAGAACTCTAGGACATAATGTAGTTTGCCATTAATAATTTGACAAATACCGCAGTTGTACCGTAGTTAGAAATTTCTTAATAATGCAACTCTGCTCAATTAATAACTAAAGGATATGTTATCATTTCCATTAAAGTTAACGTTTTAAGAATAGTAATCAGGTAGAAATAGTATGTGAATTGCTGATATAATATGATCTGTGGACCAATTGATATTCCCAATTATACTACTAGTATGGGAATTTCCGATATAATGCATAATGAACATGGATCAAGAATGTATTGAATGTATTTACTGTCACGGGAAAATCCGAAAGTAATCTAATGTTAGTAATGTGTTGATGTGTCGTGTGTCATATGTCTGCATATTTCATTCACCCAATTTGCACACAATTTAATGCAACATAAGATAATATTTCTTTACATGTCGCCACACATGTTTTGCTCTGTTCCCGGTGTTGGTATAAATAAATTGTAAGGATTTTGAGAGGCAAATTGAGGTTTGTTAACCATGACGCCTCTTATTACTGGACTAGTATGACGAATAAAAGAATAAAGAAGCTGTATCAACCAATACTCTTTTTGACATTTGTATAGTGTCTTTTCTGAACGTATATTTTTCTCTTTATATGTTAGCTTTGCTGATATGCGTAATAGTATCGTTTTTCCTCGTGTGTATACTATATACCATATTTGCAGTAATGAAATGAGTTTGGTATATCTGAAATAAAGATAATTGAAGCAAACAAAGACACAAGCATTTTGTTTTCTGTATTGTTCTTTGCACTTATTCAGCCAGTTTGTATAACAATTACTTGTTTGTACGCATATTTTTATGACATCTTTCTTGACTTTTGTGTACATGTTTGTAACATGTTTCTTGACGCATGTGTACCTGTCAGTAATCGCGCAATCAGTGGTGTGAGTGAGGGTGTCTTTACTTAAGATCATTATCCGGAACATACACATGGTTATGAGTATGACGTTCCACAGTTGTGTATGTCGTTTGTTCACTGTGTCAGTCATTTTTGTTGTCTCTTTGTGTGGTTTCTGAATGCTGTTATTTGTCAACGGATGAGTTAGTTTGATTGTTTGCTTTTGTATTCCACTTACGATCACGGGAACAACTTCGTTTAACTGAAAACTAGCTGTATTGACTTTATTTACCTTATGACGTTTTTGTATTGTCGTGTTGTCTCCCTTTTTTGTTAAAGAGCAGTGTTTATTACTAGTTGAAGTAACCTGTGTCCATTGCGTATATTCGTCTTCTTGTATCTCGTGACCTTGGGTTCTGGCGAGTACTCTGGCAATTTTGGCAGGTGTGTGTACATTTTTACAACATTTTTGTAGCGTTGGATCTTGTTTTTGTTCTGTGGCTAGGTCCGTTGTTATTACTAACCTGTCTTGTGTATTGTGCTTCGTTTGTGGGGTTGTGGAGCGTGCATTGTCTTCTTCTTCTTTCTGTCGACGCACTTGAGCTCTGGTGAGCGTATTTGTTGGGGTGTGGTCGGCCTCCCATTTCATGGTCTCTTCATGAGTGCAATCTTTTACCTTGGGAATGTTCCCAATGAGAACCCCGGCACAGGGGTTTGGTAGCACCGCTGCGTTCACTATCCCTTTGAAGTAGGGCGATTGTATATTGATCGATGCAATTCTATATCTTTCCAAAGTGCCACCAAAGGTTCTGCAGGTAACACTTTTGCCTGTGTAATCTTGATCTTTCACCAGCCTTTGGTCCACGCCAACAATAGAGGCGGCGCTATCCCTCACGCATGTGGTTGGTGTACCATTAACCCATGCTTGGTGGACCTTTAGTGTGCCATTTTGAATATTTGCCGCATTGGCCTCTTGTATCGTAACTTGGCATTCCTCGTCAGAACAATCTTTATCTGTTTTCTCCGGGTTGTCATTAGTATATGGTTCTATGATGGCCTGCATGTGCCTCTTCCGTATCTTCTGAGTCACTACTAGTAAATATATATGCAGCATTTGCTTCTTTCCACGTTCTCTTCATCGTACATGACCTTGAGGTATGTCCCCAGGCTAAACACGAGAAACATTTGACATTCCTTCTGTATGACTCGTATTTATTCCTCCTCTTATTAATGAGTTCTTTCAAATATGCTGCATATTCCGGGTGACGGTCACACATTTCCGATGAGATGTGATTTAGCCTGCAATGTGGACATTGTGTGAAATGACCCTTTCTAGGCCTGTCTGATTCTCTATGTGTGTTCTGATACGGTCTTCTGTTTCTGTGTTGTGCAGACCTGTTACTTTTACCATACTCTCTTTGGCTCTCTACTTTTGCACTTGCACCTATCACGAGTTCTGGTTGTGTGCTGTCCGCAAATACCTCACGGTGTGCGTTATAGTATGACTCACCCCTAGCTTCCATCTCAGGTATTGATTTACACTTGTTCTCAATTAGGAATGTAGCCATCACCTCAGGGACCGATGATAACAATTTATCCCTGAGCATTAGGTCACGTAATTTGTCAAAGTTTCCATTCACTTCTGCAGCTTTTAACCATCTGTCATATAAAGATGCGGTTTCAGCTACGTAGTCCAGAAACGTTTGGTTTGACTTAGGTGTGATGGTTTTGAACTTTGTTCTTAATCCCGCTTCGTCCAGCGAAAAATGACTCAATACACGATCTCGAACATATGTGTAATTGGTCCGTAAACTTTCCGGAATCAACTCGACGACCTTTAAAGGCTCCAACCCGAGGTGACGGTGAAATAAGATGGGCCACATTTCTTCTGGAATTTTATAGAATCGGACCAACAATTCAAAGTTGGCCACCCATGCTCCTATTGAATCGCCTTGTGTGAAATTTCTAATTGCTCCTTGATATTTTTTTATAGGATCTTCTGTTTTCGATTGCAATTTGGTCTGTGCAATCTCTGCTTCTTTTTCCATCTCCAGCGTCTTAACTTTCAGATTTCCTTCAATCTCTTTGTCCTTCATTAATACCTCTGCTTCTAGCTTCATCTTCTGAAACGCAAGCTCTTTTTCTTTGTTCTATCTTTCCAATTCCATCTCCTTATTTCTCATCAATAGTCTTTCTTTCTCCAACTCCATTTCCTTATCTCTCGCCAATAGTCTTTCTTTCTCCAACTCCATTCGAATTTGTCTCTCTTCCTTTTCTACTGCTTTGGCTGCAGCCCTCTCCTCGCGTTGTAGATTCTGGAATTCCTTAAATTCAAGCTTCGCCCAATTCCTGAGGTCTTGGCCTGTTAATCCGGACCTTTCACCTATGTCCATAAATTCTTGAAATGTAGACATGTTTACCACAATCTTGTCAATTATATCGCTAATATAATGAACCGTATATTTGTATGTGATACAAACTCGACTGGAAACAGCAATTCAAAGTGTCAATAGCGTAAATCCAACGTCAAGAGAATCAAAATGCTATAATTCAAAAGCAAAGCAAGAGATTTCAGTTACAAACACTGATAGGAACAAACAAATAAACTATACTGGACTTCAACCCCAGCTTACGAACTACGATACCATTAATTCGGCCATATCAACAATGAATATCAATTTCAATTTTGATAACACCCAACAGAATATTCAATCAACTCAAACAATTCATACTGGCCTGATTCTGTATGTGATAAACTACTACATATGTTGTAGCGCAGGTCTTGGTGTTTGTGCCGATGTATCCAAACTCCTGTAGTGTCGTAGGTTGATAAGACGAACAGCGTTGTTGTCTAGATCTATGAATCTGCGTCTGGTGTAGACAATCCGTGGTATCTGACAAGTTCCTGTGTATTTCCGATTAAAGTTCCTTCACGAAAATGGTGCTCCAGTGTAACTAGAGTAAAGCACTAAAACCACGTCATTAGTTTGTTGTCCAGTAGCTGGTAATAGGTACTTATAGCTGACAGCTTCTCCGCCAGTAACGAATGAAATGTTGTATGTTCCTGGTCTACTAGCTGGAGACAAATCCCAACTAATAATGGTGGAGTTGATTTGCTTTTTGCATATCTGCCGCAGTAACGTATCTAAGATAAAGGAGCTGGCAACATTCGATTTCCTGTACTTCAATAAGATTGGCCCCCATGTTGCTGAAGAATGTCTTAACGAACTTCAATCAAAACCATTTAACCGATAAGGTGTCTGTCAGAGTCCAGAAAGGAGACGTTGATGCAGTGACATCGTTACGCCCGCCAGGCGACTTAGCTCCCAGTAGGGACGCAGTAACTTCGTTACGCCGCCAGGCAAATAGTGGTTACCGGCCTGCAAGACTGCTGGCTGACAAGCGACCAGCGGTCAAGCAAGGACGACGCTAAACGCACGCATGCCTCGTGACGTCACCTGAGGTGAGAGGCGAGTTGCGAGTTAGCGGCAGACAGCCCTGGGACTTCGACTCGGACAGACGTGTGCAGAGAGAAAGGCGTTGTGTGGTATCTGAACTGAAAGTCGAGTGTCTGGACATCATGAGTGAGACTTGTGAGCTGTATGTAAGTGTATTGAAGTATCGAGTATATATTGTTGTGATCATCGTTCTGTATTTGATATGTGAATAAATCCATAGAACGGTGTGTCGTTGAGTCTTACGTCAAATCACGTTGTACTTGTACTGTCCCACACTGTTAGGTTAGCGAGCCAAGTTTAAGACCCTGACAAGTGTGGACGTGTTGGCATTCGTCCGGCTTTAAAATGAACGTGTTTATGTGAGTAACGATTTAAAACTAGAGTTTGTGAACGTAAAATTTTTGTCAAACTTTATAGTACATGTATTGTGATCATGGAAGGCTCATTTTGATTATTAACTACATTGTTTAAACATGTGCAAGACTATTTGTAAACGTACAGTGCATACATATTGTTTGTTCTTGTAAACGTATAAAACATTTGTGATTTGTGAACATTGTCACCGTTTTGACCTTGTCGACATTGTGATCTTGTCGCCATTTTGACCTTGTCGCCATCTTGTAAACTTGATGTCTATGTCCTTACTGAATGTCATCTTGATGTAAGTGATGTGTCATCAGTGTTGTAGAGTGTTGAGATACTTGTAGATTGTCTTTGTGAATTGAGTTGTCGGAAGCAAAAAGTTTGGAAAGAAAGTGACTTGTGTTTTGAAAAAAAAAATTGTTGACAGACAAACTTACGACCTACAACTACACTCAACGCCATACAAACCTAATCAACACTTAGTGACAAGCAGGCACACACCAACAAATAGACGCTAATTTATTTTCCTCCAAAATAAAGCAGGTTTTTCCGTACCATCCGAAACCTTGCCGTAGAGGTCATTTGTGTTCTCGAAGTAACGACCCTACAGTTCCTAGCCCGATTTCCAACCATTCTTCACCGCACCAAGGGCACTTAAGTATATTTTTCTTTTTCTATACTTTAAGGAAGCAATTTGAGGCACGTGTTGTCAATAGAAATCAATTGTAAATTGTTTATCACTAACCACTTATAACATATTTTGTGTGGCTGGTATTTCATTGACATTTTTCATCATGTCTTCATTATTTGATTTCATTGATATGGGGATAAAATTACATTTGACAGGTGATGAATTGACAAAATGGAGTGAGAATAAATACTCTGAATACCTACTAGTACAGGAGAAAACTGCTGAACGCGATGAAAGAGCGGCTGAAAGAGCATTAAAGCAGGCAGAGATTGCTGCCAAGCAAGTAGAGGCAGAAACAGCTTAAAAACAAGCAGAAGTAGAACTGGCTGCAAAGACAAAGCAAGCTGAACTAGATAGTGCACTGAAAAAGGCTGAGATAGATAGTGAACTTAAGAAGGCAGAAATAGCAGCTCAGAGTAAGAGAGAAGAACTGGAGTTACAGTTGAAAATAAAACAACTTGACACTGAGACTGCCATTAACAAAGAGTCTAAGAAATCTGAGAGACTGGAGAAAGAAAACCAGTACAAGAAATATCAAGGTATTGTACGTAATTATACCTCGGGTGACTGCATCGCAGCCTTTACCCAAAATTTTGAAACTTTAATGGAACATTACCAAGTTCCACTGTCTGAATGGAATATCGTTTACATGAGGAGTTTGTCAGGGGAACCTCTTAAAGTCATTGAAACCATCCCCAAAGACCTCAGAAAAGATTACCATTATCTGAAATCTAAGATTATGGCACATTTTATGTTAGACGAGGCAGGTTACAGAGAACAATTCAGTAAGTTGAGCCCAAAACCGACTCAAACGTTCTCTGATTACCTCTGCTTAGTCCGAGATATATTCACCAAATGGACTTCAGCAGCTAAAATTGACAAAAATTATCAGAAATTAGAAGATCTGATCATTAGAGACAAAATTGTATCATCTATTCCTTCAGCATTTTCTAAATTCTTGTTAGAGAATGAATGCACTAGTGTGGATGAGATTGAAAGACGGGGTTCGGCGTACTACACAGCCAACAAACATTGTTTTGCCACTGAAGCTACTGACATTAAATTTGTAGCAGCGGCTAACTATGACAAACCCTACAGTAGGCAGAAACCTCAAAGGCCTACCTCTGAGAAGTTTAAGCATTGTATTCACTGTAAATTTTCACATCATCCGGGTGAAATGTGCGATAAACACCCAGATTATCAGACTTACCTGCGAAACATGGTAAACAGACTAAATAGTGAACGTACATCTTTCAGAACTCTACGTAAATGTTTCCTCTGTAAGGCGCACGGACACCATCGAGTAGATTGTAAAGGTAAACAAATGTACAACAAAGCAAATGTCGCCTTGCTTGATGGTTCGTCGTCAGACGAAGAACAGCCAGAGAAACACCCTGTGAACTCAGCACAGGCTTTTGACATATTTAGCGCAAATAAATGCGCTGTTTGTAACACCTTCTATGAAGATGGTATTTTAACATGCGGTCACACCATCCCTATTGCCAATGAAGAAGCTAATTTGGTAGTAGACTCAAAAGGCAAGATAATCATCCATCACGGATATGTGAATGGCAAGTCAGCTACAGTCCTTCGTGACACAGGCAGTTCACTTATTGGTCTAAAGAGAACGTTCATAAGGCCTACAGACTATACAGGCAGGCACGTAACATGCAGAACGTTCTCAGGCAATATTGAGAGATACCCATTAGCTTGGGCAGATATTGAAACACCTTTCCTCACTAGGAAAGTAAAGGTCGCTGCATTAACAAACCCAGTGTGTGATGTAATTATTGGAAATTTACCAGAAGTGAATGATAAACCTCATGACATAACATCTCTATGTATTGATGATACCATGACATCACCATCCAATGTCATTGAAAATGTCACACCACCTATTGATTGTATTGTAAATGTAGCTAATGTAGCACTAAGTTCTCATGACATCATTGATAACATTGTTCCATCATCATCTGATATCATTGAATGTGTGAACGTAGTAACGAGATCTACTGCTAGAGTGCAAGATGAAAGTAAGCAAACTGAGGCTATACAACTGCTTAGCCCAGAATCACTACCTACTAACACCATGAAGGAAACATTTGTAACAGCTCAAAAAGCTGATCCTTCATTGTCAAAATACTTTAATCTGATCGGCCAAAAGCCAAAGGTAACAAAGAATGCAAAATGGCATTTTGCTATGAAAAATGATATACTCACCAGGTATTACACCAAAGGTGACAATACAACAGAGCAAACTGTTTTGCCAAGAAATTATCGCAAGCAAGCCTTACATCTTGCTCATGATATACCTCTTGCAGGGCACATAGCATACGTTAAGACCAGATCAAGGTTATTGACACAGTTCCATTGGCCAAAATTTTGCAATGACATTAAAGAATATTGCAGAAGTTGTGACACCTGCCAGAAACTGGTAAAAAAAGGAAAAAACCCACAGGCAAAGTTGCAAGTTACTGACTTAGCCAGTCGACCTTTTGAAAAACTATCTGTTGACATAGTGGGCCCTCTTAATCATACAACAACTAAAGGGAATAAATATATTCTAACTGTCATTGATCAATGTAGTCGCTGGCCAGAAGCGATTCCGCTAAAGAACATTACTGCCAATGATATAATGGAAGTTTTCTTCCATATTTTTTCTAGGATAGGTTTTCCAGATACTATCCAATCTGATAGGGGCACTCAGTTTATTGCCGCATCTACCCAAGCTTTCACCAAAATGTTGGGAGTAAAACAGTGTTTCAATTCCCCTTACCATCCTCACAGTAGTGGAATTTTGGAAAAATTTAACGGGGATCTAAAGCACATGCTTGCCAAAGTAACGCAAGAGCACCCCAATAACTGGGATGTATATCTACCAGCTATTCTTTTTGCTTATCGCGAGGTACCTCATTCTAGTACCGGTTTCTCTCCTTTTGAACTTATCTATGGTGCCAAACCACGCGGCCCATTGACCATTTATCACCAAATGTTAACTGATTCTACTCCAGTACTTAAACCCATATCATCATACGTATATGTCACACCAATGCGTGAAAAAATCATCAAATCTTGTGTTATTGCAAAGAATGCACTAAAACTATCTGGTGCTACTTATAGACAGTATGCTGACAAAGGTAACAGGACGATAACTTTGACACCTGGACAGGACGTTCTTCTTCTACTACCTAGTGACAGACACCTAATGACTGATTCTTGGCAGGGACCTTTTAAAGTGACGAGACAGATTTCACCTGTAGACTACGAAATCCTCATAAAAGACAAACATAAAATATTTCACATAAATATGCTAAGACCATACCATAACAGAGAAAACGAACAAGACGATACGACAGCTTGTACAGTGATAATAGATCACGAAGACGACGATGCTAGTGACGAGATTCCAACGCCTGCATTAGACACGACAAACTGCTTGAAGGAGATCAAAATCAACCCAAAGTTGACTCAAGCAGAGACAGACAGTTGCAAACAGCTTATACAGCAATACAACACCATCTTTTCCAACAACCCAGGACAAACAGAATTAGTACAGCATCACATCACACTCACATCAAACACACCCATAAAATGCAGACCATACACCATTCCATTACATTACAAAGAACATTTACACCAGGAAATCATCAACTTAGAGAAAAACAACATCATAAGACGATCCCAGTCAGACTTCTCATCTCCAATGGTGATTGTACGAAAAAAAGATAATACAATAAGACTGTGCATTGACTATAGGAAGCTAAATAAAATAACTGTTCTAGATTTGGAGCCAATGGCAAACATTGACGATCTTCTGACAGAACTGACAGACGCTAGGTTCTTTACGATGCTAGATATGACTAAAGGATATTGGCAAATAGCAGTAGACGAACAGAGCAGACATCTGACAGCATTTGCCACACCTTGGGGACTGTACGAATGGTGCAAACTTCCATTTGGGCTAGTCAATGCCCCTGCCACCTTCGTACGTATGACACGACTGCTTCTTGTAGACATTCCTAACATAATTTGCTATATAGACGACATCTGTGTTCACACAGAGACAATGACAGAGCACATTAAGACGTTAGAACAGACATTTGAACGTATTAGACAGCACGGACTGACTGTAAAGCCTGCAAAAGTAGACATAGCCTACCAGGAAATAACTTTCTTGGGGTACAAAATATCCAATGGCTTTGTCATGACAGACGATAAAATTGTGTCCAAGATACTAAAACTCTCACTTCCGACTACTAAGAAACAAGTCAGAAGTTTGCTGGGATTAATAAACTATTACAGGCAGTTCATTCCTGATTTCTCTGAACTGACCGAAGTGTTTACTAATTTACTAACCAAAGACAAACCAGATAAAATTGTAAACAATGAATGCCTACAAATTGCATTCCGAAAAGTGCTATCATATTTTTCTGATAATAGTTTGAATAATCTCATCCTCAAATTGCCCAACCTTCGTTTACCTTTCAGATTGCGTACAGATGCTAGCTCTGTGGCGATTGGAGCAGTCTTGTTGCAGGAGTACAACAACATATTCCATCCCGTTTACCTCGTATCCAGAAAACTAAAGCCCAGAGAACGGGCATGGTCCATCCCTCAATTGGAAGCCCTAGCTTTAGTGGTAGGTATAACCAAATTGTCCAGATTTCTTCTAGGACGTCACTTTATCGTGGAATCTGACAGCAGCCCGTTACGGTTTATAAATTCAGGAGTACCCTCAAATCATATGGTAGCGCGTTGGTCTCTAAAGCTTCAAGATTATAGCTTTGAGGTTCGACATATTCCAGGCAGAACCAATTCGATTGCCGATCTTTTGTCCCGTTGTCCGACCGACCCAGTAAGCACCAATGTCTGAGTGCAGTGTGTGCAAATACACTCAGACCGACACAGCCATTATTGAGTGAATAATTGTTTTTCTACTCACAAAAAGCTGTGCATTGTCTACAATATTGTGATAGGGATTAACCCCATTATAAATAGTGTTCTTATTTTACTAGTTCATGGAGTGATTGTCCTGTATAATTGTGTAGTGTGTGGTAGAAAGCGAACTTTATTAATTGTATATACCAAGAACAATAACAGTGTCAAATTCGCGCAAGAACTTTCCTTAAGCGGACTATCCAAGTTGACAGTGACATCTGCTTGTGGATCATTCCATTTTAATGACGAGTATGAATGTGTAAACTGAACATTGACAGCTACTCCACTGCAGTGAACCGAAATCCATAATGTTCGGTAGTTAAACATCTAACATGAACATTCAATCGTAATCCAGAATGTTTTGTGAAACATCAAACACATGAACTGTGAGAAAGGTACTTTCCGTAACTACATCAAACTGGAACAAGTGTGTTCTACAAGCTTCAACATCAGCTGATTTTAATGTTCGTGTGTACTTCCGGATTAGTTAGAAATTTAGAGTAAAATTAGCAGACGACAAATAAAAGTTCAAATATCTATGACAATTCTAAAATCTGTAAGAATCTATAAAATGAAATACACGAATTGTGTGTTTATTTATTTATGTAGTGTAATCTTAGAATCATATCTTGATTAATGTATTCATATTACCGACTTTTTCTCGTTAATATGAAGAAACGTCAAGCGATGACACTAAGAAATAAAATAATTATTGTAAATTATTGTATTTCATGAATGTTAAAATTATTTCCCTTTCATTTATTTGTTATTACATCCTTACACAAAGGGCCATAATTTGAAATGTATATTCTAATGTGTTGTGTATAAATAGCCAAGTGTTGCCAGACTATTGACACAACAGGTAGACATCTACTAGCATGGCAGAGGGTTGCAGACATTGCAGACCAACACGAGAGCTACTGACCAAATAAGGGCAGGGTTTGAGCGTTTTATACGACTTATATAAAGTCGTATTTCAGTCTAGCTAGATGGTTTTTGTTTCAAGAACCATATTATTACGTTTTTTTCTATTTGCTGCGAGGTAGATGCGTGAAGCTGGAACTACCGATCTGACTGGGTCACTCATGCAATTGAGGTAATCAGCCATCGAGATGATGAAACCTGACAAGTGTTAAAGATTGAACACCACATGTCGTTGAATGCAACTTCCACTTTTTATATATTTCGATGGCATATGTGTATGAATTTGCATTTGATAGAAATGTACATAACAATAGAAGGGTCGACTCTGATAAGGTTTAAATATTAACCCATTATGTATATATATGATACATGAAAGATGACATCTTTCATGAATTTGCCGGGGGAGCGTGTCAGAGTCCAGAAAGGAGACGTTGATGCAGTGACATCGTTACGCCCGCCAGGCGACTTAGCTCCCAGTAGGGACGCAGTAACTTCGTTACGCCGCGAGGCGAATAGTGGTTACCGGCCTGCAAGACTGCTGGCTGACAAGCGACCAGCGGTCAAGCAAGGACGACGCTAAACGCACGCATGCCTCGTGACGTCACCTGAGGTGAGAGGCGAGTTGCGAGTTAGCGGCAGACAGCCCTGGGACTTCGAATCGGACAGACGTGTGCAGAGAGAAAGGCGTTGTGTGGTATCTGTACTGAAAGTCGAGTGTCTGGACATCTTGAGTGAGACTTGTGAGCTGTATGTAAGTGTATTGAAGTATCGAGTATATATTGTTGTGATCATCGTTCTGTATTTGATATGTGAATAAATCCATAGAACGGTGTGTCGTTGAGTCTTACGTCAAATCACGTTGTACGTGTACTGTCCCACACTGTTGGGTTAGCGAGACAAGTTTAAGACCCTGACAGTGTCCAGGGTGTGACACTCTTTCAACAAACTTGAAGCAGGAAAACTTAACAGCAAACAAAAGGACTGAAGATCGGGAAATATCTTATTCTTCTTTGTAATTTTCAAACGTAAACATAATGAGTAATCAATCGTCAAACACTAGCCCTTTTTTAGTTAACCTTGCCGTACTATATCTTGTCTCGGTTGGATCTGTTGCCTTTGTTCTATTCTTTTCAGGCTCCTATATCCTTCTCACTGTGGACATTGTCTTTTGCCATCTATATTGGCCATAATGATGTCGCCCTGCTCTTCAATATTCTTTTCAAGGGCTGGACCATTTCAATGTCCACTTTCCCTGTTGGAATCCATGATCCGACTCCCGTAACTATTGATCAACCAAACTGACGTGATCCGCTAGTTTCTTAGTTATATCTACGTTTCTGACCGAGAGTTCTGCTCCTTCTGTTTTTCGCGTCATGAACTTCAGTCACGACTTGGCAGCATGCCCCTCCTTTTTGAAATGGTACTTACCATTTTTGCTTATCTATTAGATTGACAAGACGTAGCACAGAGTTCATGTGTCATACTTATATCATCTATTACTACTGTGAAGGAATGGTCTCCTATCAACCACCTACAGCCCTAGAATTACATTTAACAGGGCACCACTTCCTATTTACGCACTACGGTAAATGTCGTGAAGTACCAGCTCATGAAAAAGCTAGGCTAAATAAACTATAAGTTTAATCCCTCAAATGGCCCAATGGGCATGTATCGCCATCCAAATTTACCAAACCCGACTAAGGGGATGTATGTGATTGATTGGATCATATCCTTCTATATTAGTTTTGACATATAACTATTTCTTCATTCTTCTCTGTCCTGTCCCATTCGGCTATAATGTGACGCTTGTTCTTGTCCCATTTGTTCCGAGAGGTCTTTTGCTTTTGTCGCTGACGCCTTATATATGTGAGCCACAAAGACTGGCGAATCATATCATATAAGCAGCTTATGTCATTATCAATGTAACTGATACTGGTACATTAGACATTTTTTTTTTTTTTCATTATTATTAGGTCTGTGTAGATTGACATACTCGTTTATAACTGGTGTACTAGAAATTCGGAATTACAACAAGCAAATACGTCAACAACTTAACCACTTATCTAATTAATCTAACTTGAAATAGAAAACATATAATACATAATTTATATCTTTCTTTCTGACATGCGATTCATCCTTTGTATATGTATGTACTGTTATTCGTAATTGTATGTCTGAGGTGTATAATTTAATCACTTTATATTTCCTTTCTCTCCGTGATTTATGTATGATAATGTATGGACTGTTAAAAATTATGTGACTAAATGAGTATCATGACTCTCTCATCGTTTTCGAGATGAATGAATCATGATTTACAATAACCAGGTGAATGATAATTGCGTCATGATGTAACAACATTTATGTTTCGTATGAGTGGTATCATTAATTATGTACACAACTGAATGAATGATCATGTCGCGATGTGTATAAATAAATGAATGACTGATCGCGTCATGAAATAACTAACCAAATGGATGACTGAATGAATAAACAAATTAATGATTGCATGATCGTGTCATATACCTAACTGAATGAATGATTGAGTTATGACGTAAATTTGCGTTTCCACTATTATGTCATGTGTGAACTGATGATTGATATGGAGTATGCGCCTAAATTAAATACATTTAATTAATAACTGTATTTCCTTCTAGATTCAGTCTGTTATGTTCCTCTGAAATAGATAACTGGTTTCGAAATGTTCGGAGCACGGAAATCACAATTTCATAGTCCCAGTATTCATAGTGACACAATACGATTCCGCGAAATGTGAATAGTCAGTCCAGTTAACCTATGTCTTCTGAGAATGCCGATTTGCTTCATTTAATCTGTCAATTACATTAGGAAATATGTATACATGTAACATAATTAATATATCATAAATATGAACTGTTTGTGTGAATGTTTTTCTGTGGGCGTCTAAAAGAGAAATAGATATTTGGCCTGCTGTATTTTATATATCCCTATGAAGATTATAACCAAAACACAAAATATTTTAATCTTGTAACAAAATAATCCGCCATGGTTTGTAAAGAGAGTAAACCATAAATATCCAACATAACTGGATTGATAAGAATTTATTAGCAACTATATATTCAGAGAATTTTCCAATTTTTCCTATTATAGCTAAGGCTTCAAGTTCGGTAGCCGTATAGAGTGCTGTATAGAGCTACATCTGTTCCCAAAGGAGACAAACTTATACTCCTTGGGGATTTCAATGCCAGAGTAGGCACGGACACCACCTCTTGGAGTGGCATTATTGGAAAGCATGGAGTCGGAAATTGTAACAGCAATGGACTCCGCCTCCTTCAGACATGTGCCGAACATGATCTCGTGATTACGAACACAATTTTCCGTCTCCCCATGAGGAATAGGACATCGTGGATGCACCCTCGCTCGAAACACTGGCACCTCATTGACTATGTCATCGTCAGGAGGAGTGACAGACAAGACGTTCGAGTGACAAAATCCATGTCTGGTGCCGAATGTTGGACAGACCATCGTCTCATTGTCTCGAAAATGAACATCCACATCAGGCCACCACGGCGTCCTCAAGGGGCGAAAATGCAAACAAAGCTAAATGTCACCCGCCTAAAAAGCAAGAAAATGCAGCAGTCGTTTGAAAATATGCTGGAAGACCGCCTCAAGCCCAATGCTGAAGCTAAACAGGATACAGAAACAGAATGGAGAGCCCTAAAGGACACAATTTACAACACTGCTATGGAAATCCTGGGTCCAGCCCCCCGAAAGCATAAAGACTGGTTTGATGAAAATTCCGAAGACATCAACCAATTGCTGGCCGAGAAACATCTTCTCCTCAAGGCACATTTGAATGACCCAAAGTCAACATCAAAAAAAGATGCTTTCAAGAACATTCAGAGAGTAGTGCAGCAGAAACTTCGGCACATGCGGGACTCCTGGCTGAGCAGCAAAGCTGATGAAATTCAGGGCTTTGCTGACAGACATGATATGAAAAACTTCTACGACTCAATGAAAGCGGTCTATGGTCCTTCATCACCAGGCATAGTTCCCCTCCTCGGTGCAGACGGGGGAACATTGGTCACCGATAAGAAAGAAATCCTCCAACGCTGGGCAGAGCATTTCAGCAAAATCTTAAATGTAACTTCCTTCTTCGATGATGAAACCATCAACTGCCTTCCTCAAGTTCCCACCAATGAGACACTTGGTGACCTGCCAACCATAGTGGAAATAAACAAAGCCATCCAGCAACTCTCCAGCGGCAAGGCACCTGGTCCTGACTCCATCCCAGCAGAGATATACAAGGCAGGTGGCCGGTCCTAACAGAGCAGCTTCACCAAGTCTTCACAAACATATGGATGAACGAGACCATGCCACAAGATTTTAAGGACGCGTCAATAGTCCACCTTTACAAACGTAAAGGAAACCGCCAATCCTTTGACAACCACCGAGGCATCTCCTTGCTTTCAATTGCAGGGAAGATACTCGCCAGAATTCTTCTCAATCGCCTCACGGCCCATCTCGATCAAGGTCTTCTTCCTGAGAGTCAATGTGGCTTCAGAAAAGAACGTGGAACTGTTGACATGATTTTCGCTGCAAGGCAGCTGCAAGAGAAATGTCAGGAACAGAACTGCGAAATGTTCTCCACTTTCATTGACCTTACCAAGGCTTTTGATACAGTCAGCAGAGAAGGACTGTGGAAGATTATGGCAAAATATGGCTGTCCACGAAAGTTTGTCCAAATAGTGCGGCTATTTCATGACGGCATGCAGGCAAGAGTACAGGAAAATGGTGAACTGTCTGAACCCTTTCCTGTAACCAATGGAGTGAAGCAAGGATGTGTCCTGGCACCAACACTGTTCAGCCTCATGTTTTCAGCCATGTTGATGAATGCCTTCGAGAACGACGACATTGGAATAGACATCAACTACCGTATGGATGGAAAGTTATTCAATCTCAGAAGGCTGAAAGCTAAAACCAAAATTGACAGCGGCACCGTCAGAGAGCTCCTGTTTGCTGATGATTGCGCTCTATACGCCAACTCAGAGGCGGACATGCAACATAATGTTTCAGCTTTCTCACATGCCTGTGCCAACTTTGGGCTCAATATCAACTTGGAGAAGACTGTAGTGATGTACCAGCCAGCTCCAGGGAATAATCACACTGTGCCGAATATCAAAGTGAATGACCATAGACTAAGTGTTGTGGACAAATTCACCTATCTTGGCAGCACTGTGTCACAAGCTGCCACAATCGATGACGAAGTGAATGCAAGAATCTCCAAGGCCAGTGCAGCCTTTGGCAGACTGTACAAGAATGTATGGGACATGTCACGAAGTGAATGCTGTAAAGGCTACTGATGCGTCTAGGGTTTACCATAATATGAATAATACTTGAATACCTTTTAGTTCTCCGTGCAGACCAAAAACAGCCACTGGAATAAAACTCCACAACGACTTTCCTCTCGGACATTGACTTTAATCTGTCGACTCAATTACTCAATCGCTCCACAGAAACTTCCGAACACACACACTGGATTAAGACAAAGAGCGGCATAACGGACTGTTAGCCATGCTCTATACGACATGCCTCGTCCGAGCTGGACGGCAGGCCATATCCCACTGATCTCTAAGTGACGTTTTTGTGTCGCTTTCGCGCTTGCACCAAAAACGTCTTGTACATTTTCCCAATCTTCTTCAACTCATGTTGTGCAAACTGTGTCTCTCCTTTCATAGCCTGGTTTAGGTTATGGCACTCACCCCCTCTTATTTTCAAAATGTTGAAAACATTTTGAGACTTTATTCTGTCATCTTGACAAAGGATGAAGAGTGTCTTACTAAGATTCATTATCTATATAATAATTACAACCAATCAGTAATAGCAAAATCAACTAAATTATAAGACCACATGAATCGTCCAAAACAAAAAATATGTAAGGATCTATATACTAAAATTTTGCATAAATACAACAGGTTAATAGACCATCACCAACGACGAAAACAAATTAACATCATTCACCCAATTTACTATCATTGAACTCATGAACACCCTTAATCACGTGCTGGATTCACGTGAGACTAACCTGACCTTCTTTTATTTATGACGATGTAAATTAAACTATCCTTTATTTACATCAGGTGTATTAGACGTCTTTAAATGTCCTTCACATTTTTATAATACAGATTTTTAAACCAGATTCGTGTATGTTTATAATCTATTAGTGATAAATGTATCGTTATTCCTGTATGTATAACACGTAGTTGGCTGTAGTGTAACGATGACGTTTGAGTTATAGTAGCTGTCGTACAGTTCAGCGTGAAGACGAATGTTATCACACTCAATAAAAAAAAATGTCAATCCGTGTAGCGCTCTGACGTGAATGTGTAGTGTCCTAGTATCCTGTTACGGTGCCGTGTGCAGAGGTGTCATGACGATGAGGTGCATCCATATAATATGTTCGTTGCGTTCACAGTTCTGAAGTGCGATGAATTGTCCGGTATGTGAATAACGATGTTGTAATGTTCGACATTCCGTGTAGAAATTTCGTATGCGTTGATGTTGCAAGAGACGTGTCAATCCACAATCATGAAATGGTGTCGTTTGACGAACGAAGTGTTACTTCTATGTCCGTAAATGAGTTCAACGGTGTCCTAGTGATGATCGCTAACATTGGAACAATGTCAATAAATAACTGAGTCATTTGCTACAGCGGTGCACTGTGAAACATCCATAAGTGTCTTTATATGTTCCTGATAATGGCATCGTAAGTGTGTAGAAGTTGGTGAAGTCGTATAAATGCCGTGTGGAGGTAAGTGTCCTGTTGTCTGTGTATCTATGTGTTATGTGGCCTTGTCTTCATGACCTGGTATCAGCGTGGTAGTGTAGGACTAAATGCAATAAGTCCCGACGTAATATATCGTGTGCAGAGTTCCACTGAATGTCCCACCCACCTATATTTCCTTCAGACTCTTGGTGGAGGGAAGTGTAGGTACTCCCGATAATGTATAATGTACCTTCATAGTAACATCCGATATAGATAAATGTAAACTAGTTAATGTCCCCCAGAAGAATAATGAATGTTCCTTGTGTCGATAGTGTAAATTTGGCAGAGTGTCGGCAGCCAATAATAATAATATTATGGAGGTATCATTCTTCTCGCCAAGTGTATCTTGATTGTGTGGTATATTACTGTTCAAGCGTTGTGCAGTGCTGTGTCAACTGCTTGTCTAGTCTGTGTAAGGAATCTGTGTCAACTATGTCTAATTCCAAGACATATCTAGTTCCGTCCTGGGTACAAATTTGGTACTAGTAAGTGTAGTATGTCTCCTGATAGCGGACATCAAAACTGATAATGTGTTCCATTGTCATTTAGATATGTGGAATAGTACATGTTTAATCTCTTAAGTTGTGTGTGGCGAATGACATCCACTTAATATCGACACATATTAAATACTTGCAGTCTGTAACTGATCTTTATACGAGCTGCAATTTCGGCTTCCTCTGAGTTCAGGATGGTGCGCGTCGTTTGCACTTCAACTTAACGTGCAATTATTTCTCTTTAAAACGACAGTCCCTTTTCATAAATAACTCGGAAGGTTAATATAATGTCTTACTTTGCGTACAAACGATAATGTGCAATGTACAATATATCGTTTTTCTCTGGCATCGACATAATAGATGTAGATGCGGATTTGTTGATTCGATGTCTTTGAACCATTCCTCCCAAGCAGTAAAATGTGAGCAAATATCCTTAAAGTTGAAACATGCACTGATATTTCTCAGATTTGATAATGTAGCCAAATAAGTTCGTAATTTGATAACGAATAATTGAGTATCTCGGTCTTGATTTTAGCTTAATCTCGATTGAATGTAGACTAGTCAGTGTTGGTTGTATTCACAATGTTTCAAGTGAAGTATATATTTTCAGATGTAATTTTTTTTTCTTAATGACGTTTAGTGTACGTTTCCATAAGTTCTGTTTCTCAAGTTTGATGTAAAAATTGTCATCCTGTTATGAAACTCGAATTTCGATGTAATCGTCTTCTTTCAAGAAATTTCTCAAAATTTGAATATTTGAATGTTCTGAGAATTTTGGTTCATAATTTTAAAATAAGATTCACTTGCTTTCTTCCAAGTGTTTACTTCTCAATGTTCACGTATCAATTTGACTTCATCCAAACTATCGTTTCCAGGAATTCAATTTTGATTACTGAAACTTTCAACGTTCAGTGTATTTCGACTGTTTACAAATTGTACATCCATAATCTTGTGTCGTTGTAATTCAAGAAATTTCTTGCGAACGTTCTTGTAAAACCGCGTATATATGTATATAATTCCTCTGTTAACTGACTGTTTATCTTCTTTCTTGACTATACAGGGTCAAGTATTTGAGGTAAAAATGTGAACCGGAGCATACGGAATCTGTCTTGTGAACAAACAGTTCAATGCCATGTTATTAGCATGCATCTTTTTACAAGTTACGATCAGGTGATCGGTAGTTGCCTCCTTCAGAGTGCCTGTCAAGACCAGGTCAGCATCCGAAGTAAATGAGGACAATCAATACGGATACAAATGATGAACTAGTAATACGGCTGATCACAGTCGAGACTTTCGCATACTGTCGAACAACATTTAAACTCAATTTGAAATGAGTAACAGCATAGTCCATGTAGGCTCTCCTTCCTCTTAACACAACTATGACTACCACAGTTTATATGTCGATTGAATTTTCGTTAATCAAATCTTCCTGTATCTGTGCAAACGAATAGTATCTGCATATGATCAAATATAAAAGGTATCGTGATCTGAGTTCAATTTTTCAAATCTTTGATAACTGTAATCAAAATATTGTATCTTCAGAACCAACAATAATTTCTGACGACATAGTTAGTAGATAACGTTATTATATTCGTGTCGTTGGAAACCTGAAATATTTATGTAGATCAATATAATTGCATGTTGAGAACTTGTTGTTTATTCAAGCAAAATTTTGAATAAATATATTGTTGTATCTTCAGAATAAGTCTTGACGACATGCTAGATACTGTTCTGATATGATGTTCGTGTCGCTGGAATATTAAATGTTTATATAGATCAATATAATCACTTGCGTAAATTCTGGTAGTTTTTTACATTTATTTCATCTGTTAACTGACTTTGACAGTCGTTGAATTTTATTATGTGATACATCAGACACAATAAACAATGCTTTGAATTTACCTTCTTCATTCCAAAGTTTCATCCGTTGCCGTTCTGACTTCTCAATAAATTTATTCCTTCAACTGAGTGTGATAGCTGTTGAATTTCATCACTCGATTTCATCATGCGATTAAATAGTAGTTGAACAGTTCTTTGAATTAAAATTGTAAGATCTTCATACTTTCCGGATGTTTTGTGTACTGCTCAGAATTGGCTATTTGGTTCGAGACTACATCACCAACATCAATTATATATACTGACGTAATCGATCTTTTATGATGATGACCTTGGCCTTCTCAAGTATATGGCTCGATTCGTTAGATTACTGCAACAATGTCATAAATTGATAATAAATCTCGACTTCAGTTAATAGTTATTACTACCGGTACGAATCCCCATTTGTCACGAAGTGAATGCTGTAAAGGCTACTGATGCGTCTAGGGTTTACCATAATATGAATAATACTTGAATACCTATTAGTTCTCCGTGCAGACCAAAAACAGCCACTGGAATAAAACTCCACAACGACTTTCCTCTCGGACATTGACTTTAATCTGTCGACTCAATTACTCAATCGCTCCACAGAAACTTCCGAACACACACACTGGATTAACACAAAGAGCGGCATAACGGACTGTTAGCCATGCTCTATACGACATGCCTCGTCCGAGCTGGACGGCTGGCCATATCCCACTGATCTCTAAGTGACGTTTTTGTGTCGCTTTCGCGCTTGCACCAAAAACGTCTTGTACATTTTCCCAATCTTCTTCAACTCATGTTGTGCAAACCGTGTCTCTCCTTTCATAGCCTGGTTTAGGTTATGGCAGGACAGAACTGGAATAAGCCTGCAAACAAAGCTAAAAGTCTACAAAGCAGTTGTATTATCCACACTGCTATATGCTTGTGAAACCTGGACTGTTTATCAGCGACATGCTAGGAAATTAAACCACTTCCACACAGTCTGCCTAAGAAAGCTACTGAAGATTAAATGGCAAGACAAGATTCCAGACACTGAAGTCCTAGAAAGAGCATCCATGCCCAGTATCCACACTCTACTGATGAAGAATCAGATTCGCTGGGCTGGTCACTTGACCCGCATGCCAGATCACAGGCTCCCTAAACGAATTTTCTACAGCGAACTGCGTTGTGGTAAACGCTCCCAAGGTGGCCAGAGGAAACGTTTTAAAGACACTCTGAAAATTTCACTGAATGCTTTTGGAATTCGTCATGACACCTGGGAGGCTGCAGCCAGAGACCGAAATTCATGGCGTGCATCATTGCGCAAAGGTGCAGTCATATGTGAGGCAACCAGGACTGCAAGAGCTGTGAAGAAAAGGCAGGACAGAAAAACCACTGCAGGAAATCCTCCTCCAGAGACGTCAAGCATTCTTTGCCCACATTGTCAAAGAACATTTCGAGCCAAAATAGGCCTTATCAGCCATCTTAGAACCCACGTCTCAACACCTTCAACCCCACTCGATGAAATGAATGGTCATCATCATTCTTGATGGAATCAAATCAAATCAAATCAAATCAACTTTATTAGGGTCACAAATTGGGCGCGCAGGCCCGTCTTACATTCGGCCCTTCCAATCACTCGTCTTTCGTTCATCAAGAGCATTATACATTTGCATAGGAAGAAAAATAAACATTGTTAAATGAATGTTGTAAACATAAACAAGGCTAATTACCATGGTATGAAGCCCATCTCCCACCTAGCATACATCACCCCACCCACACAACACCCCCACCTACCCACACACATGCGCACCAAGGGACACATACACACCCCCACCTACCGACACACACGTACACCAAGGGACACATACATACCCCACCAACCGACCCATCCCCCTCCCGCACATCCCCCACCCACACACACTGCCCTCACCTGATCCCCCAACCAAAACACACTCGCCACCCACAAACATTCCCCCACCAACCCACACATGTCACGCCCATCCACATTCTACCTCACACATCCTCTCCCCACCCACACCTCAAACCACCCTTTCCCCAGCCACATCTCCATCGACAACATATTCCCCACCCACACACACAATCCCCCACCAACCCACACATCGCACATCCACTCACACATCCCCAAACCATACACACACATCCCCACCAACTGACATGTCCCTACCCCCCCCCCCCCCCACACACACACACATCTCCCTAACCACCCATACATCCCCAATCCACTCACACACACACCACCACCCACACATACAACTTCCACCCACCCACACATGCCTTAACCTAATCCCCCACCACACAATCCCCCACCCGCACATCACATACACCCCCTACCACGCACTATTCCCAACCCACGCACCACACACACACATATCCCTCACCAACACATCCCCACTTACACACCACACACATATCCCCCACCCAGATACCACATAATATTCCCACCCACACCCACACAGATACCCTTACCCATCCACCCCACATACCCCCACTCACACACCACAAAAATCCCCCACCCACACACACATACCTCACCCACACAATATCACCAACCAACACACCACACACCTCTCCCCACCCACACACGCATTCCCTACCCGTCCACCAACACACACTCACTCACACATCCTCCACTACGCACCCACACACCCCCACCAACCCACTCCCAACCAAACATCTCTCGATCACAATACCCCTACCCCCACACACATACTCCACCCACTCACACATCCCACCCCGACACATACAACTCCCTCACCCACCTACACATCCCTAAGCCACTCACACACCCCCACCCACACATTCCCCATCCACATACACACATCTCCCACCCACACTCCCCCACATACTTCCCCCAACCACCACAATCCCCTGCTCACCCACACATATACCCCACCCATACGCACATTCCCCACACCCATCACACACATCCCCCACACCACACACTATCCTCCACCCATACCACCACAAACATACCCTCCACCCACACATCATTCACACATCCCCCACCAACACACCGCACACATATCTCAAACCCACACACCATACACTTCTCCCCACCCGCCCTTCCATCCCAAATCCACCCAACACAATCCCCTACCCACACAACCCCGCCTCCCACACATACTTCCTCAAACCATCCACACATCTCCACCCACATAAACACACATCCCCTGCATCCGTCCCATACACATATCCTCCACCCATACACACATCCCCCACACCCATTCCAACACCCGTACTTTCACCCCCACACATCCATCCACACATCCCACCAACACCCACAAATACCACTACCCACCAAAACCCACACACCCCAACCCATCCAAATACATACCCCCACCCACACACCCCCACCCACACATATCCCCACACTCACACACATCCTCCACATACACTCACACTTCCTCACATCTAGACACATACAAAATGTCTCACGTTAGTATTGAAACTAGTATGAACAAACTCCCACACTTTACTCACACACATACACTGACACTTGTCATGAGCAGTCTCATAAAAATGTTAAACATGGAGAAAAATGTGTACATAAAATGTATGTGACGTAAAAATAGTGATGCTCTCTCTCTCTCTCTCTCTCTCTCTCTCTCTCTCTCTCTCTCTCTCTCTCTCTCTCTCTCTCTCTCTCTCTCTCTCACACACACACACACACACACACACACACACATTCACTCTCACGCTCACACATTCACTCTTCCGCTCATTCATTCACTCTCACGCATTCACTCTCCCGCTCATTCACTCTCACGCTCACTCATTCACTCTCCCGCTCACTCATTCACTTTCCCGTTCACTCATTCACTCTCCCGCTCACTCATTCACTCTCCCGCTCACTCATTCACTCTCACGCTCACTCGTTCTGTCTCTCATTCACACTCACTGACTCACTCACTCAAACTACAGTAATGAACATGAGTTTATATTATGCATGATAAAATCAAATGGTATTTAACTGATAATATGACAGATGAGAATACACAAACATATGGATTCGCGTGTTACATAACATGCGTGTTACATGACATGCATCTGCTCAGCTCTCTCTCTCTCTCTCTCTCTCTCTCTCTCTCTCTCTCACTCTCTCTCTCTCTCTCTCTGTATTCTTTCATATACACACACTCACACGCATGCGCGCGCTCACACACACACACAAACACATCAACTCTCCCACTGTCTCACTCTCTAACACACAATCCTTCACACACACACTCACTCTCTCAATCACACTCTCTCACACATACACATACACATGAACGCATGCACGCACGCATACACTCCCTCACTCACTCTCACACATACACGTACGAATGCATGCACTGACACATTCCCCCACCATTTCTCGCTCAATCACTCTCTCCACACACACGCATGCACGTGCGCACACACGCATTCACTCTCTCCCTCTCACTGACACCCACTTTCTCTCTCTCTCTCTCTCTCTCTCTCTCTCTCTCTCTCTCTCTCTCTCTCTCTCTCTCTCTCTCTCTCTCTCTCTCTCGCTCCCACACGCACACACATATATAGTGAACAATTATAGTTAAACAATTATAATGAACAATTATACTGAACAATTATACTGAACAATTATACTGAACAATTATACCAGTAAATGAATTATGGTGGCATATAGTCGGTATGGATTAAGTATTGAAAGAGTTTTCGGTTAAATGTGTAGGGACTCATTGGAGTTTTCAGATCTGGAGGCAGATCATTCCATAAGTGAGCACCAGAATAGGCGAAACATGTTTTGTATAGGTCCAATCTAGGCTTTGAGACATGTAACAAATTTAGGCGCTTGCTGTTCATTGCATTAGATTGAATCAGCGGCAGAAGATACTCTGGGGTATTTTGAGATATAATTTTATTCACTAATTTGGCTTTGTTGAAAAGGAAGCGCTTTTGTAGTGGTAGAAGTCTTAGATGACTGTACAAATTATTACTTTCAACGTGCTTTATGTCAGAAACCAGACGAATAGCGCGGTTTTGTAGAGAACATAGTCGTTTTAAGTTAGATTTAGGGCAACCATCCCAAACTGTGGAACAGTAATCGAGATGTGATTGGATATAGCATGTATAGAATATTTTTCGTGTGCTTTCGTCCAGGAAGTGCTGAATTTTAGCAAGTTGGTAAACTTTTTGTGCTATTTTCTTGGTAAGAGCGTGAACATGAGAGCTCCAGTTCAAATGGCTGTCTATTAAAAGCCCTAGTGTTTTATGTTCAGTCACATTAACTATAGGTAACGTGCCCATGCGAAGTTCGAGCGGTGATCCAGTTATGGCTAGTGTCTGTAGTTTTTGTCTGGTCGTTATTAGCATGGATTTGGTTTTGTCGATGTTAATTTGCATGCGGTTTTCATTGCTCCATCTAGTAAGATTATCAAGTTCCTTTTGTAAAGAATTCTCTAATTCACTACGGTTTTCTTGACTAGTATATATAGTACAGTCGTCTGCGAATAGATCACAAGTTGTATTGATATATAAAGGAAGATCATTAATATAAACTGCAAAAAGCAGCGGACCTAGTATTGAGCCCTGAGGCACACCAATATTAAGCTGTGTGGGTCTTGATAGACAGTTGTTGAAGGACACGACTTGTTGCCTGTCGGATAGAAATGACGTAATTATGTTCACCATGTTGGTGCTTGTCTTCATTTGCTTTAGTTTTCTAATTAAAATATCGTGATCTACCATATCAAAAGCTTTTTTAAAGTCTACAAACACCGCTCCACAAATTCTACCGGACAAACAACAACATATGTATAGAGAGAACTCTAGGACATAATGTAGTTTGCCATTAATAATTTGACAAATACCGCAGTTGTACCGTAGTTAGAAATTTCTTAATAATGCAACTCTGCTCAATTAATAACTAAAGGATATGTTATCACTTTCCATTAAAGTTAACGTTTTAAGAATAGTAATCAGGTAGAAATAGTATGTGAATTGCTGATATAATATGATCTGTGGACCAATTGATATTCCCAATTATACTATTACTACTAGTATGGGAATTTCCGATATAATGCATAATGAACATGGATCAAGAATGTATTGAATGTATTTACTGTCACGGGAAAATCCGAAAGTAATCTAATGTTAGTAATGTGTTGATGTGTCGTGTGTCATATGTCTGCATATTTCATTCACCCAATTTGCACACAATTTAATGCAACATAAGATAATATTTCTTTACATGTCGCCACACATGTTTTGCTCTGTTTCCGGTGTTGGTATAAAAAAATTGTAAGGATTTTGAGAGGCAAATTGAGGTTTGTTAACCATGACGCCTCTTATTACTGGACTAGTATGACGAATAAAAGAATAAAGAAGCTGTATCAACCAATACTCTTTTTGACATTTGTATAGTGTCTTTTCTGAACGTATATTTTTCTCTTTATATGTTAGCTTTGCTGATATGCGTAATGGTATCGTTTTTCCTCGTGTGTATACTATATACCATATTTGCAGTAATGACATGAGTTTGGTATATCTGAAATAAAGATAATTGAAGCAAACAAAGACACAAGCATTTTGTTTTCTGTATTGTTCTTTGCACTTATTCAGCCAGTTTGTATGACAATTACTTGTTTGTACGCATATTTTTATGACATCTTTCTTGACTTTTGTGTACATGTTTGTAACATGTTTCTTGACGCATGTGTACCTGTCAGTAATCGCGCAATCAGTGGTGTGAGTGAGGGTGTCTTTACTTAAGATCATTATCCGGAACATACACATGGTTATGAGTATGACGTTCCACAGTTGTGTATGTCGTTTGTTCACTGTGTCAGTCATTTTTGTTGTCTCTTTGTGTGGTTTCTGAATGCTGTTATTTGTCAACGGATGAGTTAGTTTGATTGTTTGCTTTTGTATTCCACTTACGATCACAGGAACAACTTCGTTTAACTGAAAACTAGCTGTATTGACTTTATTTACCTTATGACGTTTTTGTATTGTCGTGTTGTCTCCCTTTTTTGTTAAAGAGCAGTGTGTATTACTAGTTGAAGTAACCTGTGTCCCTTGCGTATATTCGTCTTCTTGTATCTCGTGACCTTGGGTTCTGGCGAGTACTCTGGCAATTTTGGCAGGTGTGTGTACATTTTTACAACATTTTTGTAGCGTTGGATCTTGTTTTTGTTCTGTGGCTAGGTCCGTTGTTATTACTAACCTGTCTTGTGTATTGTGCTTCGTTTGTGGGGTTGTGGAGCGTGCATTGTCTTCTTCTTCTTTCTGTCGACGCACTTGAGCTCTGGTGAGCGTATTTGTTGGGGTGTGGTCGGCCTCCCATTTCATGGTCTCTTCATGAGTGCAATCTTTTACCTTGGGAATGTTCCCAATGAGAACCCCGGCACAGGGGTTTGGTAGCACCGCTGCGTTCACTATCCCTTTGAAGTAGGGCGATTGTATATTGATCGATGCAATTCTATATCTTTCCAAAGTGCCACCAAAGGTTCTGCAGGTAACACTTTTGCCTGTGTAATCTTGATCTTTCACCAGCCTTTGGTCCACGCCAACAATAGAGGCGGCGCTATCCCTCACGCATGTGGTTGGTGTACCATTAACCCATGCTTGGTGGACCTTTAGTGTGCCATTTTGAATATTTGCCGCATTGGCCTCTTGTATCGTAACTTGGCATTCCTCGTCAGAACAATCTTTATCTGTTTTCTCCGGGTTGTCATTAGTATATGGTTCTATGATGGCCGCATGTGCCTCTTCCGTATCTTCTGAGTCACTACTAGTAAATATATATGCAGCATTTGCTTCTTTCCACGTTCTCTTCATCGTACATGACCTTGAGGTATGTCCCCAGGCTAAACACGAGAAACATTTGACATTCCTTCTGTATGACTCGTATTTATTCCTCCTCTTATTAATGAGTTCTTTCAAATATGCTGCATATTCCGGGTGACGGTCACACATTTCCGATGAGATGTGATTTAGCCTGCAATGTGGACATTGTGTGAAATGACCCTTTCTAGGCCTGTCTGATTCTCTATGTGTGTTCTGATACGGTCTTCTGTTTCTGTGTTGTGCAGACCTGTTACTTTTACCATACTCTCTTTGGCTCTCTACTTTTGCACTTGCACCTATCACGAGTTCTGGTTGTGTGCTGTCCGCAAATACCTCACGGTGTGCGTTATAGTATGACTCACCCCTAGCTTCCATCTCAGGTATTGATTTACACTTGTTCTCAATTAGGAATGTAGCCATCACCTCAGGGACCGATGATAACAATTTATCCCTGAGCATTAGGTCACGTAATTTGTCAAAGTTTCCATTCACTTCTGCAGCTTTTAACCATCTGTCATATAAAGATGCGGTTTCAGCTACGTAGTCCAGAAACGTTTGGTTTGACTTAGGTGTGATGGTTTTGAACTTTGTTCTTAATCCCGCTTCGTCCAGCGAAAAATGACTCAATACACGATCTCGAACATATGTGTAATTGGTCCGTAAACTTTCCGGAATCAACTCGACGACCTTTAAAGGCTCCAACCCGAGGTGACGGTGAAATAAGATGGGCCACATTTCTTCTGGAATTTTATAGAATCGGACCAACAATTCAAAGTTGGCCACCCATGCTCCTATTGAATCGCCTTGTGTGAAATTTCTAATTGCTCCTTGATATTTTTTTATAGGATCTTCTGTTTTCGATTGCAATTTGGTCTGTGCAATCTCTGCTTCTTTTTCCATCTCCAGCGTCTTAACTTTCAGATTTCCTTCAATCTCTTTGTCCTTCATTAATACCTCTGCTTCTAGCTTCATCTTCTGAAACGCAAGCTCTTTTTCTTTGTTCTCTCTTTCCAATTCCATCTCCTTATTTCTCATCAATAGTCTTTCTTTCTCCAACTCCATTTCCTTATCTCTCGCCAATAGTCTTTCTTTCTCCAACTCCATTCGAAGTTGTCTCTCTTCCTTTTCTACTGCTTTGGCTGCAGCCCTCTCCTCGCGTTGTAGATTCTGGAATTCCTTAAATTCAAGCTTCGCCCAATTCCTGAGGTCTTGGCCTGTTAATCCGGACCTTTCACCTATGTCCATAAATTCTTGAAATGTAGACATGTTTAACACAATCTTGTCAATTATATCGCTAATATAATGAACCGTATATTTGTATGTGATACAAACTCGACTGGAAACAGCAATTCAAAGTGTCAATAGCGTAAATCCAACGTCAAGAGAATCAAAATGCTATAATTCAAAAGCAAAGCAAGAGATTTCAGTTACAAACACTGATAGGAACAAACAAATAAACTATACTGGACTTCAACCCCAGCTTACGAACTACGATACCATTAATTCGGCCATATCAACAATGAATATCAATTTCAATTTTGATAACACCCAACAGAATATTCAATCAACTCAAACAATTCATACTGGCCTGATTCTGTATGTGATAAAATACTACATATGTTGTAGCGCAGGTCTTGGTGTTTGTGCCGATGTATCCAAACTCCTGTAGTGTCGTAGGTTGATAAGACGAACAGCGTTGTTGTGTAGATCTATGAATCTGCGTCTGGTGTAGACAATCCGTGGTATCTGACAAGTTCCTGTGTATTTCCGATTAAAGTTCCTTCACGAAAATGGTGCTCCAGTGTAACTAGAGTAAAGCACTAAAACCACGTCATTAGTTTGTTGTCCAGTAGCTGGTAATAGGTCCTTATAGCTGACAGCTTCTCCGCCAGTAACAAATGAAATGTTGTATGTTCCTGGTCTACTAGCTGGAGACAAATCCCAACTAATAATGGTGGAGTTGACTTGCTTCTTGCATATCTGCCGCAGTAACGTATCCAAGATAAAGGAGCTGGCAACATTCGATTTCCTGTACTTCAATAAGATTGGCCCCCATGTTGCTGAAGAATGTCTTAACGAACTTCAATCAAAACCATTTAACCGATAAGGTGTCCAGGGTGTGACACTCTTTCAACAAACTTGAAGCAGGAAAACTTAACAGCAAACAAAAGGACTGAAGATCGGGAAATATCTTATTCTTCTTTGTAATTTTCAAACGTAAACATAATGAGTAATCAATCGTCAAACACTAGCCCTTTTTAGTTAACCTTGCCGTGATATATCTTGTCTCGGTTGGATCTGTTGCCTTTGTTCTATTCTTTTCAGGCTCCTATATCCTTCTCACTGTGGACATTGTCTTTTGCCATCTATATTGGCCATAATGATGTCGCCCTGCTCTTCAATATTCTTTTCAAGGGCTGGACCATTTCCCCTTTCCCTGTTGGAATCCATGATCCGACTCCCGTAACTATTGATCAACCAAACTGACGTGATCCGCTAGTTTCTTAGTTATATCTACGTTTCTGACCGAGAGTTCTGCTCCTTCTGTTTTTCGCGTCATGAACTTCAGTCACGACTTGGCAATCACCAACACTCGGTGTAGACAGTAGCACTAAGATATAATCACCAACACTCAGTGTAGACCGTAGCACTGATATAGAATCACCAACACTCAGTGTATCCATGAGCACCATGGTGAAATCACCAAACACTCAGTGTAGCCAGGAGCACCATGGTGAAATCACCAAACACTCAGTGTAGACAGTAGCATTATGATAGAATCACCAACACTCAGTGTAGACAGGAGCACTATGATAGGATCACCAACAATCAGTGTAGACAGGAGCACTATGATAGAATCACCAACTCTCAGTGTATCCAGGAGCACATTGGTGAAATCAACAAACACTAAGTGTAGACATGAGCACTATGATAGAATCACCAACACTCAGTGTAGACAGGAGCATTATGATAGAATCACCAACACTCAGTGTAGACAGTAGCACTAAGTTAGAATCACCAACACTCAGTGTATCCATGAGCATCATGGTGAAATCACCAAACACTGAGTGTAGACATGAGTACTATGATAAAATCACCAACAATCAGTGTAGACAGGAGCACTATGATAGAATCACTAACACTCAGTGTATCCATGAGCACCATGGTGAAATCATCAACACTCAGTGTAGACAGTAGCACTGATATAGAATCACCAACACTCAGTGTATCCATGAGCACCATGGTGAAATCACCAAACACTCAGTGTAGCAAGGAGCACCATGGTGAATTCACCAAACACTCAGTGTAGACAGTAGCATTATGATAGAATCACCAACACTCAGTGTATCTATGAGCACCATGGTGAATTCACCAAACACTCAGTGTAGACAGTAGCATTATGATAGAATCACCAACACTCAGTGTTGACAGGAGCACTATGATAGAATCACCAACACTCAGTGTAGACAGGAGCACTATGATAGGATCACCAACACTCAGTGTAGACAGAAGCACTATGATAGATTCACCAACACTCAGTGTAGTCAGGAGCACCATGGTGAAATCACCAACACTTAGTGTAGTCAGGAACACCATGGTGAAATCATCAACACTCAGTGTAGACAGTAGCACTAAGGTAGAATCACCAACAACCCCGCGTTATAAGTACATAATTACAAGCCAATGACAAACCTACCTGTATACATGGTCCATGGCGCCCCTGGACAGCAACAAGAACTAATCCCACGTCTACTCACAATAGTCGGGTATAAACATCAACCAACATATTGCACTAAATGTACTCGCTGTGAGTTTAAATACCTTTGCCTGACGCCAGAACCAACACTTTATCCAACTACAACTATATCTTAATTGTCCTAGGTGTTCATTTTTAAATTGCATATCTACACCACCACCACCCCCCCCCCCCTCCCCACACCCCCTCGAAACTATGATTGGAAATTAAGAAGTCAAGACAGCTGATTAATTAACTAGTAGGTGCCTCCCAATTTCTCTACAAGAAAATCTATAGCATGGTGAGGTTTTGTGTGTGTATTTAATTAACTTATCGACCCGAATTTCGGGATTCAATAATTATCAATCGATGTTCTTTTGTATGTTCAGTTAACATAAGATGCCTGTTGACTCGTGGATGCTGATAATTAGCACACTTAGCCATCTAACTGTAGTGTTCACCTAGCTAACATGATACTTAGTTAGTTAGTTAGTTAGTCAGTTAGTTAGTTAGTTAGTTAGTTAGCTAGATAGTTAGTTAGTTAGATAGTTAGTTAGTTAGATAGTTAGTTAGTTAGATAGTTAGTTAGTTAGAAGTTAGTTAGTTAGATAGTTAGTTGGTTAGATAGTTAGTTGGTTAGTTGGTTAGTTAGTTAGTTAGTTAGTTAGTTAGTTAGTTAGTTAGTTAGATAGTTAGTTAGTTAGTTAGATAGTTAGTTAGATAGTTAGATAGTTAGTTAGATAGTTAGTTAGATAGTTAGATAGTTAGTTAGATAGTTAGTTAGATAGTTAGTTAGATAGTTAGTTAGATAGTTAGTTAGATAGTTAGTTAGATAGTTAGTTAGATAGTTAGTTAGATAGTTAGTTAGATAGTTAGTTAGATAGTTAGTTAGTTAGTTAGATAGTTAGTTGGATAGTTAGTTAGTTAGTTAGGTAGTTAGATAGTTAGTTAGATAGTTAGTTAGTTAGATAGTTAGTTAGATAGTTAGTTAGTTAGATAGTTAGTTAGTTAGATAGTTAGTTAGTTAGATAGTTAGTTAGCTAGATAGTTAGTTAATTAGTTAGTTAGTTGGTTAGTTGGTTAGTTAGTTAGTTAGTTAGTTAGATAGTTAGTTAGTTAGTTAGATAGTTAGTTAGATAGTTAGTTAGATAGTTAGTTAGTTAGATAGTTAGATAGTTAGTTAGTTAGATAGTTAGTTAGTTAGTTAGTTAGTTAGTTAGATAGTTAGTTAGTTAGTTAGTTAGTTAGTTAGCTAGTTAGTTAGTTAGCTAGTTAGTTACTTAGATAGTTAGTTAGTTAGTTAGTTAGTTAGTTAGATAGTTAGTAGGTTAGTTGGTTAGTTGGTTAGTTGGTTAGTTAGTTAATTAGTTAGTTAGATAGTTAGTTAGTTAGATAGTTAGTTAGTTAGATAGTTAGTTAGTTAGATAGTTAGTTAGTTAAATAGTTAGTTTGTTAGTTAGTTAGTTAGTTAGATAGTTAGTTAGTTAGATAATTAGTTGGTTAGTTGGTTAGTTAGTTAGTTAGTTAGTTAGTTAGTTAGTTAGTTAGTTAGATAGTTAGTTAGTTAGTCAGTTAGTTAGTCAGTTACCATCAATCTTTATTGACGACGCCGAACTAGAGATAGTAGACCATTTTACATATCTAGGATCGGTGGTAAATAGCAAATTATCCCTAGATCAGGAAATCAACATCCGGATTGGTAAGGCAGCAACAACAATGAACAGGTTAAGAAAAAGAGTCTGGGAGAACAGGAAGCTTACTGCCAAAACAAAAGTCCTTGTCTATCAAGCCTGTGTCCTTAGTACTCTTCTCTATGGCAGTGAAACCTGGACAACTTACTCACACCAAGAGAACAATTTAAACAGCTTTCATATGCGGTGTCTGCGAAGAATTCTTGGTATTAAGTGGCAAGACAAAATCACAAATACTGAAGTATTGGAAAGATCAGGTTGTGTGACAGTTTATTCCATGCTCAGTCTTCGTAGACTTAGATGGATAGGACATCTTAGGCGGATGGATGATGGTAGAATACCAAAGGATATCTTTTTTTGGTGAATTACAGATGGGTAAGAGATCTCAGGGTCGGCCTCTACTACGATACAAAGATGTGTGTAAGCGGGACATGATTGATACAGGCATTGATAATGCACATTGGGAGCAAGTCGCCGCTGAACGTGTTGCATGGAGGGCAAATATCAGAAATGGAATAAAGTCAAAGGAGAAAATTATTGCAGAAAAGTCACACACCAAGCGTTTGAGACGTAAGATGGTGCATGATGGTGGAAATGACCACGTGTTCACATGCACCCACTGTGAACGGACATTTACAGCGCAAATTGGCCTTATCAGTCACACTCGCTACCGCCATAGTTAAAAGTTATTATGCCTTTTTAAAGCACAAACTATCGTCTGTCAAGACGGCAAGGTGCCAATGTATAGTCAGTTAGTTAGATAGTCAGTTAGTTAGATAGTTAGTTGGTTAGTTGGTTAGTTAGTTAGTTAGATAGTTAATTGGTTGGTTAGTTGGTTGGTTAGTTAGTTAGTTAGTTAGTTAGTTAGTTAGCTAGTTAGTTAGTTAGCTAGTTAGTTAGTTAGTTAGTTAGTTAGTTAGTTAGTTAGTTAGTTGGTTAGTTAGTTAGTTAGTTAGTTAGTTAGTTAGTTAGTTAGTTAGTTAGTTGGTTAGTTAGTTAGTTAGTTAGTTAGTTAGTTAGTAGTTAGTTAGTTAGTTAGTTGGTTAGTTAGTTAGTTAGTTGGTTAGTTAGTTGGTTAGTTAGTTAGTTAGTTGGTTAGTTAGTTAGTTAGTTAGTTAGTTAGTCAGTTAGTTAGATAGTCAGTTAGTTAGATAGTTAGTTGGTTAGTTGGTTAGTTAGTTAGTTAGTTAGTTAATTAGATAGTTAGTTGGTTGGTTAGTTAGTTGGTTAGTTAGTTAGTTAGTTGGTTATCTGTTCGAGTATCATTCATGTTCTCCGGACATGCCCATACGTGCTCAGACTCCCCCCCCCCCCTTCCAACATATGTATCAGCGTCCGGCGGCTACAGACCAAGTTCTGTGTTGGATGACGAGGTCACTCACTCTCCCGTTGTGTCTCTCGTGTCTGGACGTGTCACTTGTTACTCCCAAGTCTCTCATTTAATATTATAACACTGGATTTGTTGACTTGAACCTAATGTTGTCATTATTAAAATGAGAACACTAGATTAGTTGGCTTGAACCCAATGTTGACTTAAATAACACGATGACACTGGATTAGTTAACATTACGGTAATGTTTTTCTAGCTTACATGATATCAATGGATTAGATAATTTGACCCTAATGTTGTTCTAGCTAACATGATAAAACTGAATTGGTTAGCTTGATCCTAATGTTATCGTAGCTGATATGATAACAATAGATTAGTTTACATTACCCTAATGTTGTTCTAGCTGACATGATAAACCTGAATTAGTTAACTTAACCCTAATGTTCTAGCTCACATGATAACACTGGATTAGTTAGCTTAACCCTAATGTTGTTCTAGCTCACATGATAACACTTGATTAGTATATTAACCCTAATGGTGTTCTTGCTGACGTGATAACACTGGATTAGTTAACTTAATCCTAATGTTCTAGTCCACATGATAACACTGGATTAGTTAACTTAACCCTAATGTTCTAGCCTAAATGATAACACTGGATTAGTTAACTTAACCCTAATGTTGTTCTAGCTCACATGATACCACTGGATTAGTTAACTTAACTCTAATGTTCTAGCTCACATGATAACACTGGATTAGTTAACTTAACCCTAATGTTGTTCTTGCTGACATGATAACACTGGATTAGTTAACTTAACCCTAATGTTCTAGCCCACATAAAAACACTGGATTAGTTAACTTAACCCTAATGTTGTTCTAGCTGACATGAAAACAACGGATTAGTTAACTTAACCCTAATGTTGTTCTTGCTGACATGATAACACTGGATTAGTTAACTTAACCCTAATGTTCTAGCCCATATGATAACACTGGATTAGTTAACTTAACCCTAATGTTGTTCTAGCTCACATGATAACACTGGATTAGTTAACGTAACCCTAATGTTCTAGCTCACATGATAACACTGGATTAGTTAACTTAACCCTGATGTTGTTCTAGCTGACATGGTAACACTGGATTAGTTAACTTAACCCTAATGGTATTCTTGCTGACATGATAACACTGGATTAGTTAACTTAACCCTAATGTTGTTCTTTCTGACATGATAACACTGGATTAGTTAACTTAACCCTAATGTTGTTCTAGCTGACATGATAACACTGGATTAGTTAACTTAACGCTAATGTTCTAGCCTACATAATAACACTGGATTAGTTAACTTAACCCTAATGTTGTTGTAATTCACATGATAACACAGGATTAGTTAACGTAACCCTAATGCTCTAGCCCACATGATAACACTGGATTAGTTAACTTAACCCTTATATTGTTCTAGCTCACATGATAACACTGGATTAGTTAACTTAACCCTAATGTTCTAGCTCACATGATAACAATGGATTAGTTAACTTAACCCTAATGTTGTTCTAGCTGACATGATAACACTGGATTAGTTAACTTAACCCTAATGGTGGTCTTGCTGACATGATAACACTGGATTAGTTAACTTAACCCTAATGTTGTTCTTGCTGACATGATAACACTGGATTAGTTAACTTAACCCTAATGTTCTTGCCCGCATGATAACACTGGATTAGTTAACTTAACCCTAATGTTCTAGCTCACATGATAACACTGGATTAGTTAACTTAACCCTAATGTTGTTCTAGCTGACATGATAACACTGGATTAGTTAACTTAACCCTAATGGTGGTCTTGCTGACATGATAACACTGGATTAGTTAACTTAACCCTAATGTTGTTCTTGCTGACATGATAACACTGGATTAGTTAACTTAACCCTAATGTTCTAGCCCGCATGATAACACTGGATTAGTTAACTTAACCCTAATGTTGTTCCAGCTGCTGACATGATAACACTGGATTAGTTAACTTAACCCTAATGGTGTTCTTGCTGACATGATAACACTGGATTAGTTAACTTAACCCTAATGTTGTTATTGCTGACATGATAACACTGGATTAGTTAACTTAACCCTAATGTTCTAGCCCACATGATAACACTGGATTAGTTAACTTAATCCTAATGTTGTTCTAGCTGACATGATAACACTGGATTAGTTATCTTAACCCTAATGTTCTAGCTCACATGATAACACTGGATTAGTTAACTTAACCCTAATGTTGTTCTTGCTGACATGATAACACTGGATTAGTTAACTTAACCCTAATGGTGTTCTTGCTGACATGATACCACTGGATTAGTTAACTTAACCCTAATGTTCTAGCCCACATGATAACACTGGATTAGTTAACTTAACCCTAATGTTGTTCTAGCTGACATGATAACACTGAATTAGATAACTTAACCCTAATGTTGTTCTTGCTGACATGATAACACTGGATTAGTTAACTTAACCCTAATGTTCTAGTCCACATGATAACACTGGATTAGTTAACTTAACCCTAATGTTGTTCTAGCTGACATGATAACACTGGATTAGTTAACTTAACCCTAATGTTGTTCTTGCTGACATGATAACACTGGATTAGTTAACTTAACCCTAATTTTCTAGCCCACATGTTAACACTGGATTAGTTAACTTAACACTAATATTGTTCTAGCTGACATGATAACACTGGATTAGTTAACGTAACCCTACTGTTGTTCTTGCTGACATGATAACACTGGATTAGTTAACTTAACCCTATTGTTGTTCTTGCTGACATGATAACACTGGATTAGTTAACTTAACCCTAATTTTCTAGCCCACATGATAACACTGGATTAGTTAACTTAACCCTAATATTGTTCTAGCTGACATGATAACACTGGATTAGTTAACTTAACCCTACTGTTGTTCTTGCTGACATGATAACACTGGATTAGTTAACTCAACCCTAATGTTGTTCTTGCTGACATGATAACACTGGATTAGTTAACTTAACCCTAATTTTCTAGCCCACATGTTAACACTGGATTAGTTAACTTAACCCTAATATTGTTCTAGCTGACATGATAACACTGGATTAGTTAACTTAACCCTACTGTTGTTCTTGCTGACATGATAACACTGGATTAGTTAACTTAACCCTATTGTTGTTCTTGCTGACATGATAACACTGGATTAGTTAACTTAACCCTAATGTTCTAGCCCACATGATAACACTGGATTAGTTAACTTAACCCTACTGTTGTTCTTGCTGACATGATAACATTGGATTACGAGGTGACTTCAAATGAAAACCTTAAGTGTTTTTTTGTTGTTGTGTGTGTGTAAGAATATATTATGAAAGAAGTAAAGAACAAATGTATCATTTTTTGTTTTAGTCAACCACTGCGTTCAATGCAAGCCCTCTAGCGCCGATTAAGATCTTGGATTCCTGTAGAAAACAATTATCTTGGTCGCTTGTGTAACCAATAATGCACCTACTATACCTACTTCATCGGATCGAAAAGTTTTGAAACTTCCTACTGCACTCATACAAGTGCTGGACTGACAGGCATGCATCACCACATTGGACCTTCATTCAACGATGAATTTCTAACATGTTCACCCCTTCACTGATCAAACTAAAGACAGCGGGGTGCTGCTCCTCTTTGATGCATGTCAAAAGTGGGGTGGCCATCTTTAAACTGTGCTTATAACGTCAGCGTTTTCGTCTGCACCGCGATGTCAAGTGCTAACCATCTTGACATCCTTAACAACAACATTGACACGTTACAAGACAATGGCTTGGTTGTTGTAATTTCTATCACACTTTGACTGTTTTTATTTGAATCCCCCTCGTAGTTAACTTGATGGTAAATAAAGGACTCTTCTCCCCGCCGTGAGGTGTTTTGGGTATATGGTGCGGGCCCCATAATTGTAAACACCAACCAGAACTGCATGGGAGCTGTTGTCATTATCATGTTTTGGGTATATGGTGTGGGTCCCATAATTGTAAACACCAACCAGAACTGCATGGGAGCTGTTGTCATTGTCTCACTAGCTGTCTTTACCTTCCAGAACATGTTCTGGTACCACGTGAGGCTGGCTAGACCTGGGGCCCGGATACATGTGGGGCTGGCTAGATCTGGGGCCCGGGGACCACGTGAGGCTGGCAAGACCTGGGGCCCGGGTACCACGTGAGGCTAGCTAGACCTGGGGCCCGGGCACATTAAGAAGAATATCTGCGCCTCAATGAGGATTCGACCACATGAGCACCGGGCCGGCGGCAAGCGTGCTAACCAGTGTGCTGTCTCGACCTCCACATCGGGCGAACGGACGAGCTTTATTTTCTAATGGTTGAGATTTGGGCACCCAGGCCCGTCTGACATTGTGCCATTCAGATTGTTTAGTCTGCTTGCCTGGAAAAGTGTCTACCTGTCTTTTTGGATAACTGCATCCACGTCTGTCTGGATACACGCCTAGCTGCCTGCCTGGATACCCACCTAGGTGACTTCCTGGATACTCACCTTCCTGTCTGTCTGGATACCCCCTAGGTGTATATCTGGATAATTGCACCTCTGTCTATCCGGATACCTGCATCCATGTCTTTCTGGATACCTGCCTCCCTGACTGTGTGGGCACCCAACTCGCTGTCTGTCTGGATACCCGCCTAGGATAATTGCATCTCTGTCTATCCGGATGCCTGCATCCCTGTCTTTCTGGATACCTGCATCCCTGTCAGTCTGGATACCTGCATCCCTGTTTGTCTGGATACCCGCATTGCTGTCTTTCTGGATACCCACCTCACTGTCTGTCTGGATACCCACCTAGTTGTCTGTCTTGTACTTGCATCTCTGTATGTCTGCTTACCCTCTGTATGTCTGCTGGATACCTTCATCCGTGCCTGTCTGGATACCTGCCAAGATATCTGGCTGGATACTTGCCTCCTGTCTGCCTGGATGCCCGCCCAGATATCTGACT
>JACEFZ010005600.1:387500-545000 GCA_014155875.1 Cepaea nemoralis | reverse complement strand
GACCTCTGAAGAAAGCCTAGCTTAGTACTCTGAAATATTGACTGGGGAGGAATACATCACGAGGAACAAAGAACGCGTCATGAAAAGGCAATTCTTCCAAGCGAAACTCGAAAGAGAAGAAAGGCGGAAAGAAGAAAGTCAAGCCACCGAAAAGCTTCTACAGACAATACACAAACAAAGAGAGGCTAAAAGTTCATATAAAAAGTCCTTATAAGAATTGTACCCAGTCAAGAAAACGCACAAGGAGCCAACACTGACAAAAGAAACCACAAGATGAGACGGACACACAGGAAAACCTGCCAGCCAATTCCCCCCCCCCCCCCCCCCCCCCCCCCAGCTGACGTCACAGGCATAAACTCTTTGAAACTGATAAGCCAGATAACACTGGCGCAGAAAACGAGACAAACATATCCGGCATCATGAACCCCCGCAGATGTTGGTGTTTGTCCATCAAGAATGATGATGACCACTCATTTCATCAAGTGGGGTTGAAGGTATGGAGCCGTGGGTTCTAAGATGGCTGATAAGGCCTATTTTGGCTCGAAATGTTCTTTGACAATGTGGGCAAGGAATGCTTGACGTTTCTGGAGGAGGATTTCCTGCAGTAGTTTTTCTGTCCTGCCTTTTCTTCCCCGCAGATATAATCAATGCCACAGAGGCTGGTTGAACAGGTGGAAAGTTTTTTTCTCTCCTTAAAATTGGACCTGGACCTATAGCTAGAAAAGTCTTAGTCTGGAATCCACAGGGCTAAATAAACAGAGGAAGTACAAAGAACACACGAAGAAGGGGAGTAGACACAGACATGAATAACATGGGAGGACATGGACAGATCTGCGTGGGATAGCTAGTGATAGTACACATTGGGGGGTGTTGGGTGACGGACTATGCTTGAGAAGAGCTGCCAATTTAACCTGCGGAGACCAAGAAAGACATGATGTTAAACAGTGGGATCGAAACCTTGAGCCACATATACTGAAAGGCAGAAGATCAAATGGTTCGACCATGTCGTTACAATGCAACGCTATCAATTACCAGAACTAGCGCTACACCAAAGAAGATTTGATTTGACGGCAATAGACCGATCAGTGGGAAACAATGCAGGGGCAGAAGGAGAACATTGAAGCTGGATGGACTGGGCCGTTAGTATGGGGGAATATCATCAGTTGAACTGTGGGGGTACATGGAGAACATTGATGATGGATGGACTAGGACGGTTGTATGGAGGAATATCATCAGTTGAACTGTGGGGGGTACATGGAGAACATTCAAGCTGGATGGACTGGACCGTTAGTATGGGGGAATATCATCAGTTGAACTGTCTGGGTACATGGAGAACATTGATGATGGATGGACTAGGACGGTTGTATGGAGGAATATCATCAGTTGAACTGTGGGGGGTACATGGAGAACATTGATGATGGATGGACTAGGACGGTTGTATGGAGGAATATCATCAGTTGAACTGTGGGGGTACATGGAGAACATTCAAGCTGGATGGACTGGACCGTTAGTATTGGGGGAATATCATCAGTTGAACTGTGGGGGTACATGGAGAACATTGATGTTGGATGGACTGGGGCATTTGTATGGAGAAATATCATCAGTTGAGCTGTGGAGGTACATGGAGAACATTGATACTGGATGGATTGGGGCGTTTGTATGGAGGAGTATCAACAGTTGAACTGTAAGGGTTCATGGAGAACATTGATGCTGGATGGATTGGGGCGTTTGTATGGAGGAGTATCAACAGTTGAACTGTGGGGGTACATGGAGAACATTGATGCTGGATGGATTGGGGCGTTTGTATGGAGAAGTATCAACAGTAGACCTGATTCAGAACACCGAGGGCCAACGTCTGTTGCGGTATGTTGACGTCTATGCCACAAGACAGGGCACATGATGATGATCAGCAGGATATTTCCTGTTATTGATTGCCAATGTCATGTTACATAATTGGCTCCTACAGCGCAGAAATGTCTTCTGCCATCCACAGAAGGAGAAGGTAGTCATGGTAATTGCATATGTTGGTTATAGGATGGTAACATACAACACAGCAATCTCTGGTGTGATCCAAAGAAGAACGACAGAGTCAGGACACTGTTGTTAAACATGACTTGATTCACATACATGGATATAATAATCTTGGAGGCAGCACCATCAAGGGCGCCCCGCTGGAACCTGGGCACAATATGTCCCCACTTAAACACTGAACCTCTTCTGTGCCATCAGTACCTGGGATATCACAGTGACCTATGCTGACCTGTTTGGCTCATCCGTGAGGGTGGGAGACCACAATATTCAGGGGCATTTCTAGTTTAGTCTTCCCTCCGCCGTTTAGTTTGACGGTTGAGGTTTTGACATAACCACACCTGTTCAGTGCACGAAAATGAACTCGATGCCTGGATTTCATCTTGTCAAGTCTATTTGCCATATCCGTGTCATGAGTGCAATATCGAATTGTGCAAGAATCACGCACGGTGCAGTTATGGAATATATACGCATCTGTAAATGTGACGACATCTTTACAGACATCAGGTGTTTTTCCAGAATCAAACAACAGATCACAAGTTGTGCTTTCTGCCTCCAGTTTATCATAAACAAGATGAGTTGCTGTCTTTATGGTAATGACAGCAAACTGTCTCTGAGGTTTTGGAGAATTCTAACATTCGTTACATGGGCAATCTTGGTCAGTGTGTTTCATTACGTCGTCAACCCAGCCACTACCTACTCTCATCAAGTTACTGCCCCGGTTACTGAACCACGGGTAGGGGATGTCAGTACCTGGGACAGTCTCAGGTCGTTTCTCACTGACATAATTGACTGTCACACGGACAGTTAGATATGCCACACATTTAATATACTTCACTATCTCATGTCTTCCATTGATAAGTGGCAGATTATCCATGTTGAACTTGTCAATAGGAAAGAAATTCCGATGTCCAGGATTCTTCTTACAGCCAGCGTATTGTTTATTTGTGTCATCGTCCTCCATTAAACAGAAGAAATCTTCACATGACCCTGTGGGGCAGATATCGATGTAACAAATAATAATACTCATATTTTCTTATGTTGAATGTTCTTTGAAGGACATCGCAAGCAGCCTCATGTTGATTTTTTAGGAAATGTTACTGTCAGTAGTTTGCCACTGCTTTTTGAACGAGATGTCAACATTTAACTCCAACTTAATGACGGTGTGGGAATTAACACTCCTACCTTGCCATCAGATATAATAATAATAATAATAATAATGATAATAATAATAATAATAATAATAATAATAATATAAAAATGTTTTGCATATCCTTTACAGGACATCGCTGTCAACATCAGCATCTTTCAGCTGTATGTTGACTTCTTGGCAAGATTACGCTCAGTAGTTTGCCATTGCTTTTTGAGCGGCCGGCTCATTATCCCGCAAGTCACGAGCGCGGGTCTAACCGCTTCCAGTTCTCGCCTAGCTGCGACACCCTGCATGGATAAACGGGATTACGGAGAAAGTGGTGTAACCCCTCAGCCAGAGAGACCGGCAATAATAATAGTAGTAGTGATAATAATAATAATAATACTAATAATAATACTAATAATAATAATAATAGCAATAATAATAACAACAACAATAATAATGATAATAATAATAATTGTAATAATAATAATAATAATAATAATAACAACAGATGAACATGATGGTACCTGTTTAACTCAGATGACATAATGTATTCATATCTAATTAGGAAACAAATATATTATCATTGTGTTCTGTCTCTCCTGAATCCTGACTTCTGAATCCTGACTCTCAGCCATAAGCAGATAGAAAGGATGGAAAGGATACAGAATGAAGCTATGCGCATTATTCTTGGATGTACAAGAGATACAGCATGCAGGGCGATGCGCTACCTTCTTGATTTTCCAACCATTGAAGAGAGAATACAAGGTTGCAGGGCACGCGCCTACCTCAGAATTAACGCAAACACACAACATCCACTGCATAGTGAAATTAGGAAGGTGAAGGACAGCAGGTTAAAAAGAGGACGGTCGTGGATGGGTCAAGCCGAAAACATTCTTCAACAGGTGTGTTCACTTGAGGACTTAACCTGGCGAGGAGTGGGGTGCAAGTGCCAACAGACTTCTGCACATCGTTTTCAGTTTGCATCCAACTAGACAGAAAATGCAGACAAGAAAATCCGGCTGCTGTTGAGGCTGAAGTACAAGCGTTGATTTTCGAGAATTCGCTAGACGGTGACGCGGTCATCTACACAGATGGGTCGGTCGTCCGACATGTGAGAAGCTCATGAGCCTTTACAGCTCGGGCCGGAGGGAGAATTGTGAAGGAGGACTCTGGTGATTTTACTGAAACCACAAGTAGCCTGACCATGGAAGTCATGGCAGTAAGTAAGGCAATAACATGGCTCGAGACACAGACATTCACTAGGGCTTGTTTCCTTAGCGACTCAATGAACATGATCAAGAGGATAGAGGAGGGGTCGATCCGAAGAGAATGGTTGCTGTCTCTGAAGCGGTCTCGGCTGGCAAAGATTAGTTTCATCTTCGTGCCAGGGCATGCGGGAGTACAAGGAAATGAGCGGGCTGACAAGCTCGCAGGTGAGGCTTCTGTGGAGGGCGGACGCGCCATGGACCAGGCTGACATTCTGAATGCTCTACGAGAAGTGAGACTTTTGCGAGAACCAAGTGATGACTGTGAATCTACAACAATGGCCAGACTGCGAGAGCAGCAAATTAAAAGAGGGGTGGCCAAACAAGAACACTACGCAGGAAGCCAAAGAAGATTGATAAACCAACACAGAACTGGCGTCGTTAGCCGCTACACGCTGCGGGATTTGCTGAGGAGGGGATCCGAGCACTTATGGACTGAATGGTTCGATGTGCAACGAGGATGATCTGTCGACTAACTTACTAACTAAGTAACATCTGTCTATTCTCTTGTTTCGGCTGGCTTGGTTCATGATACCTCCAAAAGACTGAGCTTTGACTCTGTTGTTTGAAACTGTTGCGTTTAGGCCTTTGTGTAATTCTATTGGAGTGAATGAATGAGCGAAGAAACAGACAAGCTTTATTTTCAAAAGGTGATAAATCGAACATGCAGATTCATTTTACATTACGACTTGCCAGCAACACAGTTCATGTGCTATATCGTCTTATGGAAGTGTCTGACACAGTTCATGCTCCCTATATAGTCTTATGGAAGTGTCTGACACAGTTCATGCTCCCTATATAGTCTTATGGAAGCGTCTGACACAGTTCATGCTCCCTATATCGTCTTATGGAAGTGTCTGACACAGTTCATGTGCTATATAATCTTATGGAAGTATCTGACATAGTTCATGTGCTATATAGTCTTATGGACATGTCTGACATAGTTCATGTGCTATATAGTCTTATGGAAGTGTATGACATAGTTCATGTGCTATATAGTCTTATGGAAGTGTCTGACACAGTTCATGGGCTATATCGTCTTATGGAAGCTGTGCTGGTTCAGTGACTAGTGGTCATGGGTTCGAATTCCTATTCTGACAACAGATCTCCACTGTCAGGTCGACCAAGCCTTAGATGGCCACCAGGAAATGCTCCAGGAAGGAAGGTGGCCGGTATGATATTAAACACATCACCCCTTGAGCGTCAGCTGATATTGACCACATGACCCAGTGAGCTGATACTGACCACATCACTACTTGAGGGTCAGCTGATACTGACCACATCCCCCCTTGAGGGTCAGCTGATATTTACCACATGACCACATAAGGGTCAGCTGATATTGACCACATCACCACTTAAGGGCCAGCTGACATTGACCACATCACCGCTTAAGGGTAAGCTGATATTGACCACATCACCCCTACAGGGTCAACTGATGTTGACCACATCACCTCTTGAGGGTCAACTAATATTGACCACATCACCCCTTGAAGGTCAGCTGACATTGACCACATGACCACTTGAGGTTCAGCTGATCTGTTAAAATATGGGTCTAGCACCATATGCCCAATACACGTTTTATGGTGTAGTCATAATCCCTTGTACTGTTTATATCATCCTATAGTTTAATCCCTTGCACTGTTTACATCATCTTATAGTTTAATCCCTTGCACTGTTTACATCATCTTATAGTTTAATCCCTTGTTACTGTTTACATCATCTTATAGTTTAATCCCTTGCACTGTTTACATCATCTTATAGTTTAATCTCTTGCACTGTTTACATCATCTTATAGTTTAATCCTTGCACTGTTTACATCATCTTATAGTTTAATCTCTTGCACTGTTTACATCATCTTATAGTTTAATCCCTTGCACTGTTTACATCATCTTATAGTTTAATCTCTTGCACTGTTTACATCATCTTATAGTTTAATCCCTTGCACTGTTTACATCATCTTATAGTTTAATCTCTTGCACTGTTTACATCATCTTATAGTTTAATCCCTTGCACTGTTTACATCATCTTATAGTTTAATCTCTTGCACTGTTTACATCATCTTATAGTTTAATCTCTTGCACTGTTTACATCATCTTATAGTTTAATCTCTTGCACTGTTTACATCATCTTATAGTTTAATCCCTTGCACTGTTTACATCATCTTATAGTTTAATCTCTTGCACTGTTTACATCATCTTATAGTTTAATCTCTTGCACTGTTTACATCATCTTATAGTTTAATCTCTTGCACTGTTTACATCATCTTATAGTTTAATCTCTTGCACTGTTTACATCATCTTATAGTTTAATCCCTTGCACTGTTTACATCATCTTATAGTTTAATCCCTTGCACTGTTTACATCATCTTATAGTTTAATCTCTTGCACTGTTTACATCATCTTATAGTTTAATCTCTTGCACTGTTTACATCATCTTATAGTTTAATCTCTGCACTGTTTACATCATCTTATAGTTTAATCTCTTGCACTGTTTACATCATCTTATAGTTTAATCCCTTGCACTGTTTACATCATCTTATAGTTTAATCCCTTGCACTGTTTACATCATCTTATAGTTTAATCTCTTGCACTGTTTACATCATCTTATAGTTTAATCCCTTGCACTGTTTACATCATCTTATAGTTTAATCCCTTGCACTGTTTACATCATCTTATAGTTTAATCCCTTGCACTGTTTACATCATCTTATAGTTTAATCTCTTGCACTGTTTACATCATCTTATAGTTTAATCCCTTGCACTGTTTACATCATCTTATAGTTTAATCCCTTGCACTGTTTACATCATCTTATAGTTTAATCCCTTGCACTGTTTACATCATCTTATAGTTTAATCCCTTGCACTGTTTACATCATCTTATAGTTTAATCCCTTGCACTGTTTACATCATCTTATAGTTTAATCCCTTGCACTGTTTACATCATCTTATAGTTTAATCCCTTGCACTGTTTACATCATCTTATAGTTTAATCCCTTGCACTGTTTACATCATCTTATAGTTTAATCCCTTGCACTGTTTACATCATCTTATAGTTTAATCCCTTGCACTGTTTACATCATCTTATAGTTTAATCCCTTGCACTGTTTACATCATCTTATAGTTTAATCCCTTGCACTGTTTACATCATCTTATAGTTTAATCCCTTGCACTGTTTACATCATCTTATAGTTTAATCCCTTGCACTGTTTACATCATCTTATAGTTTAATCCCTTGCACTGTTTACATCATCTTATAGTTTAATCCCTTGCACTGTTTACATCATCTTATAGTTTAATCTCTTGCACTGTTTACATCATCTTATAGTTTAATCTCCTTGCACTGTTTACATCATCTTATAGTTTAATCCCTTGCACTGTTTACATCATCTTATAGTTTAATCTCTTGCACTGTTTACATCATCTTATAGTTTAATCCCTTGCACTGTTTACATCATCTTATAGTTTAATCTCTTGCACTGTTTACATCATCTTATAGTTTAATCCCTTGCACTGTTTACATCATCTTATAGTTTAATCTCTTGCACTGTTTACATCATCTTATAGTTTAATCTCTTGCACTGTTTACATCATCTTATAGTTTAATCTCTTGCACTGTTTACATCATCTTATAGTTTAATCTCTTGCACTGTTTACATCATCTTATAGTTTAATCTCTTGCACTGTTTACATCATCTTATAGTTTAATCCCTTGCACTGTTTACATCATCTTATAGTTTAATCCCTTGCACTGTTTACATCATCTTATAGTTTAATCCCTTGCACTGTTTACATCATCTTATAGTTTAATCCCTTGCACTGTTTACATCATCTTATAGTTTAATCTCCTTGCACTGTTTACATCATCTTATAGTTTAATCTCTTGCACTGTTTACATCATCTTATAGTTTAATCCCTTGCACTGTTTACATCATCTTATAGTTTAATCCCTTGCACTGTTTACATCATCTTATAGTTTAATCCCTTGCACTGTTTACATCATCTTATAGTTTAATCTCTTGCACTGTTTACATCATCTTATAGTTTAATCCCTTGCACTGTTTACATCATCTTATAGTTTAATCCTTGCACTGTTTACATCATCTTATAGTTTAATCCCTTGCACTGTTTACATCATCTTATAGTTTAATCCCTTGCACTGTTTACATCATCTTATAGTTTAATCCCTTGCACTGTTTACATCATCTTATAGTTTAATCCCTTGCACTGTTTACATCATCTTATAGTTTAATCCCTTGCACTGTTTACATCATCTTATAGTTTAATCCCTTGCACTGTTTACATCATCTTATAGTTTAATCCCTTGCACTGTTTACATCATCTTATAGTTTAATCCCTTGCACTGTTTACATCATCTTATAGTTTAATCCCTTGCACTGTTTACATCATCTTATAGTTTAATCCCTTGCACTGTTTACATCATCTTATAGTTTAATCTCTTGCACTGTTTACATCATCTTATAGTTTAATCTCTTGCACTGTTTACATCATCTTATAGTTTAATCCCTTGCACTGTTTACATCATCTTATAGTTTAATCTCTTGCACTGTTTACATCATCTTATAGTTTAATCCCTTGCACTGTTTACATCATCTTATAGTTTAATCTCTTGCACTGTTTACATCATCTTATAGTTTAATCTCTTGCACTGTTTACATCATCTTATAGTTTAATCTCTTGCACTGTTTACATCATCTTATAGTTTAATCCCTTGCACTGTTTACATCATCTTATAGTTTAATCTCTTGCACTGTTTACACCATCTTATAGTTTAATCCCTTGCACTGTTTACATCATTGTATAGTTTAATCCCTTGCACTGTGTACATTATCGCATAATTTAATCAGTATAACTTACCATTATCAAGCGGCAGCATTTCCAGAGATACCAATGCAGGATCTGGTAAACCTGGGTAGAAGAGACATTTCAAATTGAATAGATAAATGTCTTCTTAAGTGTTTCTTATCGTTATAACTGTCCTTCATCATGACGTAGTATATAGTATAGCCATTATGGTAATTATCATTGTTTTTGTTCTTCTTTTCCCCCCTTCTACTGCCGCTGACATTCCTCCTCTTTTTCTTCTTCTTCTTAATTTGTTCTCAGTGAGAACCGACTAGCATCTACAACTATAAAGATCTACTGTCTGTTCTCCAAGCACTCATACCCAACTAGCATCTACAACTACAAGATCTACTGTCTGTTCTCCAAGCACTCATGTCCAACTAGCATCTACAACTACAAGATCTACTGTCTGTTCTCCAAGCACTCATACCCAACTAGCATCTACAACTACAAGATCTACTGTCTGTTCTCCAAGCACTCATACCCAACTAGCATCTACAACTACAAGATCTACTGTCTGTTCTCCAACCACTCATACCCAACTAGCATCTACAACTACAAGATCTACTGTCTGTTCTCCAAGCACTCATACCCAACTAGCATCTACAACTACAAGATCTACTGTCTGTTCTCCAAGCACTCATACCCAACTAGCATCTACAACTACAAGATCTACTGTCTGTTCTCCAAGCACTCATACCCAACTAGCATCTACAACTACAAGATCTACTGTCTGTTCTCCAAGCACTCATACCCAACTAGCATCTACAACTACAAGATCTACTGTCTGTTCTCCAAGCACTCATACCCAACTAGCATCTACAACTACAAGATCTACTGTCTGTTCTCCAAGCACTCATACCCAACTAGCATCTACAACTACAAGATCTACTGTCTGTTCTCCAAGCACTCATACCCAACTAGCATCTACAACTACAAGATCTACTGTCTGTTCTCCAACCACTCATGCCCAACTAGCATCTACAACTACAAGATCTACTGTCTGTTCTCCAACCACTCATACCCAACTAGCATCTACAACTACAAGATCTACTGTCTGTTCTCCAACCACTCATACCCAACTATCATCTACAACTACAAGATCTACTGTCTGTTCTCCAACCACTCATACCCAACTAGCATCTACAACTACAAGATCTACTGTCTGTTCTCCAAGCACTCATACCCAACTAGCATCTACAACTACAAGATCTACTGTCTGTTCTCCAAGCACTCATACCCAACTAGCATCTACAACTACAAGATCTACTGTCTGTTCTCCAAGCACTCATACCCAACTAGCATCTACAACTACAAGATCTACTGTCTGTTCTCCAACCACTCATACCCAACTAGCATCTACAACTACAAGATCTACTGTCTGTTCTCCAAGCACTCATACCCAACTAGCATCTACAACTACAAGATCTACTGTCTGTTCTCCAAGCACTCATACCCAACTAGCATCTACAACTACAAGATCTACTGTCTGTTCTCCAAGCACTCATACCATACTAGCATCTACAACTACAAGATCTACTGTCTGTTCTCCAAGCACTCATACCCAACTAGCATCTACAACTACAAGATCTACTGTCTGTTCTCCAAGCACTCATACCATACTAGCATCTACAACTACAAGATCTACTGTCTGTTCTCCAAGCACTCATACCCAACTAGCATCTACAACTACAAGATCTACTGTCTGTTCTCCAAGCACTCATACCCAACTAGCATCTACAACTACAAGATCTACTGTCTGTTCTCCAAGCACTCATACCCAACTAGCATCTACAACTACAAGATCTACTGTCTGTTCTCCAAGCACTCATACCCAACTAGCATCTACAACTACAAGATCTACTGTCTGTTCTCCAAGCACTCATACCCAACTAGCATCTACAACTACAAGATCTACTGTCTGTTCTCCAAGCACTCATACCCAACTAGCATCTACAACTACAAGATCTACTGTCTGTTCTCCAAGCACTCATACCCAACTAGCATCTACAACTACAAGATCTACTGTCTGTTCTCCAAGCACTCATACCCAACTAGCATCTACAACTACAAGATCTACTGTCTGTTCTCCAAGCACTCATACCCAACTAGCATCTACAACTACAAGATCTACTGTCTGTTCTCCAAGCACTCATACCCAACTAGCATCTACAACTACAAGATCTACTGTCTGTTCTCCAAGCACTCATACCCAACTAGCATCTACAACTACAAGATCTACTGTCTGTTCTCCAAGCACTCATACCCAACTAGCATCTACAACTACAAGATCTACTGTCTGTTCTCCAAGCACTCATACCCAACTATCATCTACAACTACAAGATCTACTGTCTGTTCTCCAAGCACTCATGTCCAACTAGCATCTACAACTATAAACATCTACTGTCTCTCTCCAAGCACTCATGTCCAACTAGCATCTACAACTATAAACATCTACTTTCTCTCTCCAAGCACTCATGTCCAACTAGCATCTACAACTATAAACATCTATCTTCTCTCTCAACGCACACATGTCCAACTTACATCCACAACTATAACATCTACTTTCTCTCTCCAAGCACACATGTCCAACTAGCATCTACAACTATAAACATCTACTTTCTCTGTCCAAGCACTAATGTCCAACTAGCATCTACAACTATAAACATCTACTTTCTCTCTCATAGCACTCTTGTCCAACTAGCATCCACAACTATAAACATCTACTTTCTCTCTCCAAGCACTCATGTCCAACTAGCATCTACAACTTTAAAAATCTACTTTCTCTCTCAAAGCACTCATGTCCAACTAGCATCTACAACTATAAACATCTACTTTCTCTCTCCAAGCACTCATGTCCAACTAGCATCTAAATCTATAAACATCTACTGTCTGTGCTCCAAGCACTCATGTCTAACTAGCATCCACAACTATAAACATCTACTTTCTCTCTCCAAGCACTCATGTCCAGCTAGCATCTACAACTATAAACATCTACTGTCTCTCTTCAAGCACTCATGTCCAACTAGCATCCACAACTATAAACAACTATTGTCTCTATCCAAGCACTCATGTCCAACTAGCTTCCACAACTATAAACATCTACTTTCTCTCTCCAAAAACTCATGTCCAACTAGCATCTAAAACCGTAAACATTTACTGTCTCTCTCCAAGCACTCATATCCAACTATTATCCACAACTATAAACATCTATTGTCTCTCTCCAAGCACTTATGTCCAACTAGCATCTACAACTATAAACAACTACTTTCTCTCTCCAAGCTCTCATGTCCAACTAGCATCTATAACTATAAACATCTACTTTCTCTCTCCGAGCTCTCATGTCCAACTAGCATCTACAACTATAAACATCTACATTCTCTCTCCAAGCACTCATGTCCAACTAGCATCCACAACTATAAACATCTAATGTCTGTTCTCCAAGCACTCATGTCCAACTAGCATACACATCTATAAACATCTACTTTCTCTCTCCAAGCACTCATGTCCAACTTGCATCTACAACTATAAACATCTACTGTCTGTTCTTTAAGCACTCATGTCCAACTAGCATTTTACAACTATAAACATCTACTTTCTCTCTCCAAGCACTCATGTCCTGCTAGCATCTACAACTATAAACATCTACTTTCTCTCTCCAAGTACTCATGTCCAGCTAGCATCTACAACTAAAAACATCAATTGTCTCTCTCCAAGCACTCATATCCAACTAGCATCCACAACTATTCAGCTACAGTGACAGAAGCAAGCAGGAACAATTATCACATGAAAATAGCAAACAAGCCAATGTCCTTGCCATTATTTAGTTATTTATTGTTGTCAATCATCGCAGCACTGTAGAATGAACAACTGCCGACATGTGCGGGCTGACATACGAGAAACATCTATCAATCTAACAATGTTCAACCCTACAGTATAGTTTGTATGCAAATGGTATTTCTAGCATCAACTTAGGACTGACTTGCCCTTGACATCGGCCATGTGTCGTGTTCAACTGCCGTTCACTCGGCGTGCTGATTATCGAGCTTGACTGGCTGTACAATTAGTCGCTCGGCTTATGCGACATACTTTTGCCGCAGGCTGAAGTGTCGTTCCAACTTTGGATTAATGTCAACTTCATGTCGCTTGGCTTCTGTACTTGTTTTCCCAACTGCCTCCGACACAGACCCTGGCTAGACTGATTCTCCCTAGCCGCGTCCCGTCCGTGTACCACGCAACTAGTGTCCCGTGATACGCAACTTCTCTGCGTAACGTCCCTTTGTTTATCATCATCATCATCTGTTGCTCACAGACTTCCCTCAACTTAGTCGTGTGTTCTTTGTTCACAGTTATCATGTGAACCGTTCTCACTATGCCAATTGCTCTTCTCTGGTAAACATGTTCTTACTCTATCAGTTTACCGCTATCTACCTCATATCTGTCCATGGCATTATGCCCCCTCCCCCATTTTTTGAAAATGGTGTAGCCATTTTCACAGTCTATTTTATTTTTTTTGGTCTGCAGTGGACAGTGTAGGAGCAGGGTAGCCAGATCACTGTGATAAAATAAAGCCAAGTCATGAATTAAAACAGCGTAAAAATCCAGACATCATCGTCATCATCAAGTGCCGTGCCGGCTAGCGTAGGCGTTCATGGCTCTCCACAGATCTCGGTCTTTGGTGTTCTGGATCAACTCTGCTGATGATATTCCTCCATGCCACCGTCTCAATCCGCCTAGCATCATTTCTCTTGGTCTGCCTCTGCTTCTCTTCCCTTCGATCTTTCCAGTTGTCACGATGTTCTCCAATGCCTCTCTTCTCATCACATGACCAAAGACAGCTGTTTGTTTCTTTCTTATTGTTGTATATATAGTGTTCTAGTTTCATTAGCCTCTTTCAGGCAGTCGTGTTTAGTTACTCTGGCAGTCCAAGGAATTCGCAACATTCGTCATATAAACCATATCTCTGTTGCTTCTAAGTCCTTCCTAATTTGTTCATTTACATTCCAAGATTCGCTGCCATACAGCAAAGCTGGTTCTGTATAGCATTTTAGCACTCTCTTACATTCATTTAAAGCGACTTATTGCATAAGATACTCTTCATTTTCTGAAATTCGGCTTTTGCCTGCCATATTCTGCTCTTAATCTCTGCTGTACATCTTCCATCTGATGTTATAAGTGCCACGGGGTATTTGAAATTATCTACTTGGTTGAGAATGTTCCCTTCTATTTCAGTGTCACATTTTGCTGTCCCCATTTTCTTTGATATCACCATTGTTACTGTTTTTTTTTTAAATATATATATTCAAGGAGAGTCCTTTCTGTGCACTCTCTGATATTACAATGTCCAATAATTGTTGTAGGTCTGTTGCATTATCCGCCACCAATACTGTGTCATCTGCATAGCGTATACTATTTATATTATAACCTCAAACTAGTTTTCCTGGCATCTCTTTGATCTCTCTCATTATTACTTCGCTATATAGGGAGAAGAGACCTGGTGACAAGACACATCCCTGTCGTGCTCCTAGCTTTATCTGTTCGTAATTACCCTCTTTATTTCCAGTTTTAATTGCTGCTACTTGGTCCCAGTAAATATTCTTTATTATTCTTAAATCTTTCCCATCAATGTTGATATCTTTCAACATTTTAATCAGCTCATCATGTTTTACTTTATCAAATGCTTTAGTATAATCAATGAAGCATAAATATATGTCTCTCTGTTTCTCTATTGACCTTTCTATTAGTGTTCGTAATATATAGATTGCATTGTTTGTACCCTTTGCTTCCATAAAACCATACTGTTCTTCGCTAATTTCCATTTTTATTTTCTTTCTTGGTCTTCTCATTATGATTCTGAGTAGAAGCTTAGTGACATGGTTTATGAGGTTAATTGTACGAACATCTTCACATTCAATTGCTCCTGGTCTCTTTAGTATTGCTATAAATACATATTTTAGCATATCTCTCGGTAAATATCCACTGCTGTAAATATCATTCAGCATTTTGGTTAATATATCTACCCCAAATTCTCCCAGTACTTCTAATTCTTCTACTGTGATTTCATCAGGCCCAGCTGTTTTTCCTTTCTTCATATGTTTCATAGCATCAACGACTTCTTCTTTTAGAATAGGTGGGCCTTCTAAGTTACTTTCTTCTGTTAATTCTTCCCTTTCCCCATTATATAATTCTCTTATATACTCACTCCACCTCTTCATTATAGCACCTTCCTCCAATAATATCTTTCCTGTATTTATTCTTATTTTTCTTCCCGTAAGCTCATTGATGTGTCTATGCATACTTTTTTGATCTTTAATGGAATTTAATTCAATTTTTTTTTGCATTGCTCGTTTAACCAACTTTCTTTTGCCTTCACACATTTGTCTCTTATTTCTTTACTTATCTTAACATACTCTTGTTTGTCATTTTTATTCTGTTTCCTTATGTCCATCAGCATTAAGATTTCTTCATTCATCCATGTTTTTTTTTAAAGCTTTTTGGCTACTCTCCGGCAATATTTTTCTTTGTTAGTTTGATGAATGGAGTCCCTTAACATTTCCCATTGTTCATTTATACTCTGTACTTTAGCTATTGTATTGTACCTTTTTGTCAGTCACTCTGTATCTTTCTTGAATTTCTTTATCTACGTTCAGAACCTCTTTATTAAGTCTCGAATTCTTAACCATTTTTCCCCCTCTCTTTAATCTTACTTTTATTTGTCCACATAGTGGTACATGATCACTATTACCGTCAGCACCAGGCATTGTCTTTACATTACTTAATGCATTTCTGAATCTTTTATTAATAAGTATTTAGTCAATTTGGCTGTGTATTTTCATGTGTATAGTCGTCTTTTATGGTGTTTAAACCATGAGTTTTCAATTATCATATAATTAATATTTGCCCATTCTATTAGTTTCTCTCCGCGTTCATTTCTTGTACCTAAACCGTAATTCCCCACTATATCCTCTATTTTTCCCTTTCCTGCTTTTACATTAAAATCTCCCAGTATTATTTTTATTTCTTGTGATCCAATTTGAGCTATTGCTATTTCTATCTCATCGTAAAAATTTTGTATTTCTTCATCACTACTGCTTGTGGTTGGTGCATATACTTGTATAATATTTATATCTATTGGTTTGCCTTTGATTTTGACCATTATAACTCTATCTTAAATACACCAGTATCGATTCATAGATTTGGCTGTTTTTTTCATCAAATATTATTCCTACACCCTTTTCAAGTGTGTCCCCTCCAGAATAAATTGTTGGGTGTTTGTCGGTTATAATTTTGCCAGATCCCTTCCATCTCATCTCACTTATGCCTAGTATATTCATTTTCATGTTTTCCATTTCTCTTAGAACATTGTTTAACTTTCCTAGCTCATTTAATGTCCTAACATTCCACGTTCCTACTCTAAATTTATTTAGTTTAGTTATAGTTTTAGTTTTGCCATCACTAGCTGGATGACGGTCTGGTGTCACCTGTGGCTCATGACTGTCCCTACCGGACGAGGATGTCCTAAGAAAACCATTAACGTCGTTCACTATTTCTTAAATGTGTGTCGCCATGAAATCTTGGGAAGATAATGTGGTGGTTTCCCCTTACCTTCCACATTCACATGGTGGTCTTTTAACTCTGTATTTGACACCCATTTCTGACTGTCAGGACAAGTGTGTGCCCTGCTCTGCTCAGCTGCAGAGCTGTCCACTTATTCCGGTGGATACTCGGTCCCCAGAACATTTTTAGCCACACCGTGGTGTGTTTCCATTCTCTACCACGTGGAGGTACAGTTGGGATTTTCCCTTCCTAAAGTTATGGTCTATGATCAACATTCTCCAGTACTTTTAGAATATCTATTAAAACTATATTTACATCACATGAAACCCTCTTCTTCAAATAAGTATTCCTCTTAATTGTTGAGAAATTCAGCACAAGATTCCTTAGAATATAAAACTTCAGATTTGATATCATTCAACATTTTGGAAGAAGGAACGAAGTGCCTTACAGCACTTGTTTGAAGATAATAGTTCTGCTCTAATTCTAATAATTGCGCCTAAGAGAGACAACAGAAGTTTATTCCTTGCTTTGGTTTAGATTGCTACGTCTAAACCAATTTGGTATTTCTGTCAGGAAAAATCCAATGTTTGAAGGTAGTTTTGACACTGTATATTTGATGCATTATTCTAATCAATGGCAAACACACTTATACTGAACACATGAAGGAGATACATCTGTCATTCTGGACCAAACTGAATTGTTGCATCCAACCATATTGGAAGCACCATCTGATGAAAAACCAATAAAAAATTCAATGTTTGATTACATTTTTCAGTTTCATTGTTAATCAATTTAAATATATTCTCTCCCCCTGCTGGCCGAGTGGCTAGAACGCCGGACTCTCATTCGGGAGGCCCGGGTTCGATCCCTCGGTAAGGTGTGGGATTTTTTTCTGTCGGGGGCAAAAAGAAAATCCTAACCTGCACAGTTCGCGGCGACTGCACTAGCCAGGGGCCTTAATTCCTCAGGCTCAAAGACCCCTCTGCCATACACCGCAAGGTATTATATTGGCAGTAAATGACAGTATTTTTTAAAATGACAGTAGCCCCATGAACTGGAATCAAACCTAGAAAACTAGTAGTAATTTCATTTATTTTATCGCTGAGGTATCTAACTAAAATGCACAAATACTTTTGGGTCGAGACATCAGTGGACTCATCAATGATGAGTGTATATTTCTTGCTTTGCAGATATAGAATTAGATCATATTTTAAAGATGGTGAAATAATATTTCTTATTAGTGATATGCACTTCGTTCGTTGCAATTTTATTTGACCAAGAGTAGTACCACATCCATGGGCTACCATTATTTCACATAAGTGATCGACAGTGTGTATGGCACTATGGCAGGTCATGCTAACAGCAATTTGTAACTCTGCTAATTTAACTTTATCATCAATTTTCTTACTTATTTTCATCACTGAAAGTGTTTTTGTTAAGAAGATGGCGCTCTCCGTTTGTGTTTTTCTGTTGTTTCATGATTTGCGAGATTTGAAAATCTTGGAACAATAATACAACGGCACAATTTGCAATATGCCGATTCAAAACCATCAGTGGATTTCTTGAGCCATACAAATATCTTTTCCATTTGATCATTATATTTCCTATTAGTATCATAAGATGGTTTTCACTTTGGCATGATGATGGGCTCAATAATAAGAAATACTTGCCATGAAGGTATAATGAATTTAAAAACTTAACTGAACAGTAAGTTGGCTGCGCAGTGCGTGAGTGCGCATAGAATATTACAAACAGCACTAAAACCATACATCTATATATATAAAGGGCAATCTCCGTCTGTATGTATGTATGTATGTTCGCGAACGGTCCATCCGATTGAGATGAAATTTTCTACACGTCTTCCTCTCATTCCCGCGCTGCCAACTGTCATAGTTATTTTTAGTGTACCAACAGTTATTTACTTAATATTAATTTACATTATAATTTGTGTATAGCGAGGGGACATAACTTTTAATAGCATTGCTATATATGTAAAATTGTTGCATATTTCTCAAATAGGTGGACCTTTTCGCTGCAGTTATCTACAGGCACATGTGTTATAATCCTCCTCCCCTACCATCTTCCTCCTAATCTCTCCTCCTCCCTCTTCCCTCAGCCTCATCGCTCCTCCCTCCTCCTCCTCCCTCCTCCTACTCTTCCTTTATCTTCTTCTGCTGCTGCTGCTGCCGCCGCTCCATTTACCCAAGTTAATTGTTGGGGGAAGATGTAAAGATCTTTTAAGTGCTCTTGCTAATGCTTTTTGTAAGTTGGTCTTCGTTTATCTAAGGTTATTCTAACTGCAAACAATAAATGATTAGACAGACAGGCAGACAGACAGACAGAGGGGGAGGGACGGACGGACAGACAGACAGATAGTCGGGAACGGGAACTTATATGACTACTTATATGAATTAAATGAGATGCTCCCCATCAGGAGCTGGGCGAAGCCGGGCCGGGTCAGACAGACAGACAGATAGATAGTCGGGAACGGTAACGCGAGCTTATATAACTACTTATATGAATTAAATGAGATGCTCCCCACAAGGGTCTGTGCGAAGCCGGGCCGGGTCAGACAGACAGACAGACAGACAGACAGACAGATAGTCGGGAACGGGAGCTTATATGACTACTTATATGATTTAAATGAGATGCTTTCCACCAGGGGCTGAGCGAAGCCGGGCCGGGTCAGACAGACAGATCGATAGACAGACAGATAGATAGACAGACAGACAGATAGATAGTCGGGAACGGGAACGGGAGCTTATATGACTACTTATATGAATTAAATGAGATGCTCCCCACCAGGGCCTGGGCGAAGCCGGGGCAGCTAGTGTTTAATATTTGTTAGTTGTTACGTACGTTCTCGAGAATGAATCAAAAGCTGTATAAGCTAAGCTTGTTGTTTTGCAGTTGATTTAGCTAAGAAGTGTGAAAACAAAATAAAAATTAACTTGACTAATTCAAAAAAGAGGCATTTATAGCTAATTATTATGACATTATAAATTTACAATAAAAAAAGCCAAAACGCCAAACCGATATTTTGATTCCAAATCTGTTTTTTTGTAAAGCTATATTTATTAGATTTGGCGTTTAAAAAGCCAATCTGGCAAGCCTGTGTAGGAGTGCTGGATCATAAGGATGTGAACACTGTGCTGGCTATAGAGGTGCTATTTTATGTGCACCATAGAACAATAAAGTTGTTGGGCTGCCGCTGTGTGTTGTGTCTACTCTATTCAGCGCATCTGCGAGAAGAACAATGTAAGCGAGCCAAATGACGAGAAGAGTCACAGAGATGTACACATGAGTTCCAAGACACCCTAGATATCATCATTTACAACTAAAGTAACATCATGGCAGACTTGGATCGGGTGGTGGGCGGGGGGGGGGGGGGCGCCAAATTTGAACCATATCAACAACAACCAACAGACAACAACACGACAAGAACGTTTCAGCAATAATTCCACTGTGTCATCAGCTGCCCATGCCAAACTCGCACATTGTGACGTCAAAATACATGTTGTGAGTTGAATCTGCTTGTTTAATTTGTGCCAGAGAATCTTCAGTTGTTCGTGAACGTCACTCTTCCTTCACATCAACTACATCTGGCGATCCCGACGTCGACTGAAGTCCCTGCCTGTGTTACTTGCTCCACCCAGGGGGTGTCTGTCCTAACTGTGTCAGAGTAACTGCTGTTCCTACTGTGTCTACCTATGTTTGTGTCTGGGGTACTCCCTACCTGCCTGTCGAGAAGTGAAGGACCCTAGCCTGCGCCAGCCACTGAAGGAAAGGCACTATGAAAAAAACAACCTCGATCCTTGGACCGGAGCAAGAAAAGATTAGTGTATTGTTTTTAGTTTGTATATTGTATGAGTTCGGCGGTCCGAGTGGTGCAAAGTTCAGACATACGTTCTATTATTCTGTCTGTCCTGTGTCATTATTATTTGTGCACGAGGGAGGGGGAGGGGTAACTTTGTGTTTCAATCCTCTATAAATAAAGACAAAGCTACGTTCTGTCGTGGAAAATCTGCTCTCGACTGTGTTCCACGGTATTCTGGTGTGAAGTGTAAACTCTTACGTTTATCCGTTATTGTATCGCGTTATCGGTGTTTCTTTTAAGTATAGTAGATCATTTGCTCTGGTAGTTCAATATTAGATATATTCTCTGTAAAGTGTGATTGTTTTGAATTGTTGTAAATTGTATTTGTTGTTTCACTGTGGTGCACATACAGTCAGCAACATAGCTGTCATATGTAATGGTGGCAGTAGAACTTTTGTTCGACCAATGAGAAATTTGTTGGCAAAATGTTCTTCTCCAACTTTAAATTCATCCCTCTATGACCTCTATTTCTTTGTCTAGTGAGTATCTTTTGCCTAGTTATCCCACAAATATATATAGCATGGATATTTGGAGAATCACCTTTGCTATCCTAGCACGGATTTTATCATTTTAATATCTACACAAACCATCCAATTATGTTCTAAATACTCAGATTTTAAAACAAATATTTTCAGAACTGATCTTATTGTAGTGTGAACGCCTGATGCGTCCCAAAATGGGATAATAAGGCACAGGATAGTAGTGCCACCAAAACCAGTCGTGGAATTTGGAAATACAGTTCATCGCCCAGGATATGTTTAAAATAGCTTGAAAGTTCAAGCTCTGAACCCGATTTGTTTCGGCCTCACAAACTTTCTCAACTTTCGTTGTTCTTTAGCTTTCTCAGGGTGAAGAATGCCAGAAGTAACATATACTTTGGGTTCGAGCTGTCAGGTGGACAAAGGTGAACCTTGGAGGCAGTAGAATTTATAGTTACAAACAGTTCAGGATTAATCTGGAGCTGTCTGAAAACAACACATGCCACATAGTTTTTAGGTGCATACGAGATCGGAAATAAACGGAGGCTGTCTATGAACAAAAGTAGGTACCGTCGGCTGGCAGATTTAGGGCAGTGGGAACAATCTTGAGCTGAGAAATCTACTTCAAGGAGCATGAACTCAAACACGGACTATGAACTGAAAAACAAGGTCGTAGCAGGGTGAAGGGTGGTAGATTAATAATAAGATGCAAATTAAACATGCAGATCAGCCAAGCTGCGTGCTGTAAGCTGATTGGAGATTTTCCCCGCGCGACGTTGGGGAAAGACAAGTCTGCGGGGCAGCGACAGCACTGGTAGAAGCGATATATACTTTAGGATCCAATCAGTTTTGACAGTGTTAAACGAGCAAGAGTACGGTTTAGCAACAGGGCCCAGTGAGCTGAGGGCTGGGCGATCGCCCAGTCCAGGAGGTAGGGGTTCGGAACTTCGGCGATAGTGATGTCCATATCCCAGGCTGTTTAGTATCCAGGAAGATGGAGAGGCGGTATTAAAGACGGAAAAGATGAACATATCACAGTTCCGTCTGGACCGCTGGGAAAAGCAGATGGTCAAGGATCTGTGGACCATTTATTACAGGTAAATTAGGCCTGACGGAATGGAACACAAATTCCGAGGATCACAAAATGGCGTGCAAGCCGTTTGAGAGGGACTGTTAGCTAAGGAAACCGCTCATTAGTTGCAGACGATGGCTAACGTCAGATAGGACAACCACTAGCCAGAGACACTGCGATTGGAATCACACAGGAGACTAAGGTCAATCGGGATCACAGGAGAATAATGTCAAACACGACTGGAAAACGTCTGGTGGGATCCACGACAAACGATAGGTTGAAGCGAGCAATTATATTTCAACTATGGAACCCAGAATGTCAACGGGACGGCAGAGGCTGAACGTAAGTTGCGTAAGGTTTAGACCTAGTTAGTAGAATTGTATATTATAATAAGGTACCCTAGTTTAGAAAGCTATGGCAAGCTTCCGCAGACGAATTGGCCAAGGAATCACGAACAACCGACAAATGTCAGGGCTGACTGCGACGTCCACATCTAACTAGCTAGCTAACTATAATAGCGGTCTAAACAAGGAAGCATTGGCAAACTAATGAACATTAACCCGCTAAAGGAATCACGACCCGGCAAGGATCAGGACTGAATGCGACGTCCTGCAAATGACCTATATCTAACTGGCTGAAATAGAGTGATGGGAGTCAAATTAATCGATTAGATTAGCTGAGTGTCGATAAACTACGTATGTATATGTAAACTAAGCAATTAGACGTACACAATTAATGAGAACAAGGCGAGTGCAACAGCATGTAAATATGGAACGAAAGGCTACAGCAATAATATAAACAAACACAGAGATCGGGTCTAGCAGGCGAGCTGGCACCTGAGAAGCGACCACTAGGTCAACCAGACAATAAGGACAGGTGAGATCGTCGGTCGGAGACGGGGCGGGCACAAGAAGGAATGCGTGTCTTTTGTCCGACTAGACAGAGGTGAAGCGAGGTCGCGTTTCTGTTGCTGTGTAGTTAAGGTGGCGAAAGGCTGGCCTTGCGAAGTACAGGTTGTGAGTTCAAATCTACACGAAGGTCCGGTTAAATACTTTTACGTTGGGTTTGACTGTAGTCTGCGTACTGGGAGATAGGAAATAATAACGTTGGTTAAATATAAATAGATAAATTAAAATATGTTTTGCATATCATTTACAGGACATCGCTGTCAACATCAGCATCTTTCAGCTGTATGTTGATTTCTTGGCAAGATTACGCTCAGTAGTTTGCCATTGCTTTCTGGGCGGCCGGCTCATTATCCCGCAAGTCACGAGCGCGGGTTGAACAGCTTCCAGTTTTCGCCTCGCTGCGAGACCCTGCATGGATAAATGGGATTACGGAGAAAGTGGTGTAACCCCTCAGCCAGAGAGACTGGCAGACGATAAATTATTGTGTTTAAAATACTGTTGTTAATTTATGTTATGGCTATACATAATTATGATGTTGCTGATAATGCTTAATACTAGCATAGATAGAGAAGCAATAGATGTTAGGGACTTTGTAGGTAGTGAAAGACTAAGGTTTATTTTGACATAACACTCACGGGTATTGTTTTTCTCATGTTTCAGGCGTTTGCCTGGGTAAGTCGGCGTTACCCGAACATACGGGTATTCTCTGAGCAAGCTTAACTAGGAACAAAATGATCCCTGGGTATTCGGACTAAGTAAATGGGCCACATATAGGCCTGCAGAACGGTTACTGCGAGGCAGACAAAAGGCCGGTGGAAATCCTAGCTTTAGTTCTTTGCTTCATGCGGTTAGTAGGTGGTTGTAGGTGGTATTTCCCTAACATCCGGTTGCATAGTCTATTATATTATCTATCTCTCCCTTGTGAGGTCATGTAGTATGATATTGTTATTAGAGTTGATTATGCATTATGTGTCTGCAATGCATGTACTGGTTACTCTATGCTATTATGTTGTAGATTGTCACTCTGTTACTGTTCAGAAGGAAATAAATATATGTCTGAGTTGCCTTTCATTTCGATTTGTCAGTCTGAAGTAATATAAGTTAGAGTAGCTTAGAGACCTTGTGAGGCTGTACATCTCTTCTATAACCTAACATACACCGCTAGACATTGATGGTGCAATAGTATAATTAACTATTGTTCTCACGCGGAGACACGAACCTAAATCTTTCCTATTCCTTCCTTTATTCCGTTCACCTTTATCATCTCCTTCTCTCTCTCTCTCTCTCTCTCTCTCTCTCTCTCTCTCTCTCTCTCTCTCTCTCTCTCTCTCTCTCTCTTCATCTTTCTTTATTATCAAAGGTGCGTAGTAGGCAGAGTTCGACTGAGGAACGAACTTTTAGGCTTCACACTACTTCAATCATTTCCCTCAATTCCCTCTTCTTCTTCTCTCTTCCCCTCTTCTCTCCTTCTTCTTCCCTTTTTTTTCTCTCTGTCACAGTAGCATACTCGTTCTTCATTGTTGTAGGATGGGAAACTGCAATTGAGCCATATTTGTTACCATTGTGTAAGAGGACACCTTTAAAACTTCTTTTAGAACTGTCAATGAAAAGTCATCGGGTGTATAACTTACACCCATTTCGTTTACAAGACATCATACATTAGCACAAAACACAAGGTTGTATTGTTTACAAAAGAATGGAAGAAAACCGTGCACACTGTTGCGATAAAATGTAACCTTTGTTTCAGCAATCAGTAATTATTTTTTTTTTTTCAAACTTGAAGCCAAATTTTCTGAAGATTCCTTGGAGAGATATAGATTAGATCGGATTAGATCATTCAGTTCACGCTGGTCAAAGCGTTGAGCAGCTGGAAATCATCTTGAAAATCACTATCACTGTCACGTTTCGTTCAACATGCCACTGCTGTTTCATCTTCTAGCAGTGAATCCGAATATCTGACTGAAAGTTGGGATTGGTATGTCATTTCTTTATGAAACAGGTCGTCTAGCAGAATCTAAATCTGGAAATTTCCTTTTTTGTGTGATTTTCTTTTCCATTAATTCCCTTAATAGGGACAACACAGAAACAACAGTCATCAAAGTGGTTCTTGGACTCTCTCCAAACCATTGGAATTCCAAATTTTGTAAGGGATTAGACAGCAAGTCTTTTTTTTTGTTGTTGTTTTTTCTTCAGAGCCTTATATAGAAGATACTAATACACAAATTCTTGTATCTCAAAATCTGGACCTGCTACAGACAAATAATGTGATATTTGCATATAGCAGGCTTCATATATGCCACATCAGGTGTAAAATGTTTAGCACCCAACAAGCAAATTTTATTTGTAAGATTGTGTAATTAATACGTTTGTAGAATGACGACAACTGCACACTATTTACATTTGATGTTTTTATTCCGAGATAGATAGAAAAGTACACATCATATGAACAGATCAGATGATAACATCAATTCATAACTACACATGGTTCAGAATAAAAAAACTAATGCAACGCTATATAAGTATTTGTAATCATACCGGGTGTCACTTTACACATATTTATCAAACATGACATTACTCCACTATAATTTTAGACAATAATGGGGTATTTACGATATTGTATAATTATGTAAGATCATACACATCGACGACTCGATAACACACCGATGACACGATGACATATGTACGCAATGATAACACTCCTACGCCATGATAACAAACCTAGCCATGATAACACACCTATACAACGATAACATACATACTCCATGATACCCGCCGATGCCATAACAAATCTAGCCATGATTAAACTCTTATACAACGATAACATACCTATGCCATGATACCCGCCGATGCCACATTAACAAACTTAGCCATGTAACACACCTACATTATGATAACATACATACGCCTTGATAACATACCTACACCATGATAACACAACTACACCATGATAGCACACCTACACCATGATAGCACACCTAGGCTATGATAACACAGCTACACCATGATAACACACATAGGCTAAGATAGCACACCTACACCATGATAACACACCTAGGCTAAGATAGCACACCTACACCATGATAACACACCTAGGCAATGATAACACACCTAGGCCATGATAACAAACCTAGGCAATGATAACACACCTACACCATAATAACACACCTAGGCCATGATAACACATCTACACCATGATAACACACCTACACAATGATAGCACACCTAGGCCATGATAACACACCTAGGCCATGATAACACACCTACACCATGATAACACACCTAGGCCATGATAACACACATACACCATGATAACACAACTACACCATGATAACACACCTACACCATGACAACACACCTAGGCCATGATAACACACCTACACCATGATAACACACCTAGGCCATGATAAAACACCTACACCATGATAACACACCTAGGCCATGATATCACACCTACACTATGATAAGTATGCATAAAATTTGGTGGAACTGCCTACAATATGATAACACACCTACACCATGATAACACACCTACACCATGATAACACACCTAGGCCATGATAACACACCTACACCATGATAACACACCTACACCATGATAACACACCTACACCATGATAACACACCTACACCATGATAACACACCTACACCATGATAACACACCTACACCATGATAACACACCTACACCATGATAACACACCTAGGCCATGATAACACACCTACACCATGATAACACACCTACACCATGATAACACACCTACACCATGATAACACACCTACACCATGATAACACACCTAAGCCATGATAACACACCTAGGCCAAGATAGCACACCTACACCATGATAGCACACCTAGGCAATGATAACACACCTAGGCCATGATAACACACCTAGGCAATGATAACACACCTACACCATAATAACACACGTAGGCCATGATAACACATACGCCATGATAACATACATACGCCATGTTGATTTTCGAGAATTCGCTAGACGGTGACGCGGTCATCTACACAGATGGGTCGGTCGTCCGACATGTGAGAAGCTCATGAGCCTTTACAGCTCGGGCCGGAGGGAGAATTGTGAAGGAGGACTCTGGTGCTTTCACTGAAACCACAAGTAGCCTGACCATGGAAGTCATGGCAGTAAGTAAAGCAATAACATGGCTCGAGTCACAGACATTCACTAGGGCTTGTTTCCTTAGCGACTCAATGAACATGATCAAGAGGATAGAGGAGGGGTCGATCCGAAGAGAATGGTTGCTGCCTCTGGAGCGGTCTCGGCTGGCAAAGATTTGTTTCATCTTCGTGCCAGGGCATGCGGGAGTACAAGGAAATGAGCGGGCTGACAAGCTCGCAGGTGAGGCTACTGTGGAGGGCGGACGCGCCATGGACCAGGCCGACATTCTGAATGCTCTACGAGAAGTAAGACTTTTGCCAGAACCAAGTGATGACTGTGAATCTACAACAATGGTCAGACTGCGAGAGCAGCAAATTAAAAGAGGGGTGGCCAAACAAGAACACTACGCAGGAAGCCAAAGAAGATTGATAAACCAACACAGAACTGGCGTCGTTAGCCGTTACACGTTGCGGGATTTGCTGAGGAGGGGATCCGAGCACTTATGGACTGAATGGTTCGTTGTGCAATGAGGATGATCTGTCGACTAACTAACTAACTAACTAACTAACAGCTATGCCATGATAACATACATACGCCACGATAACATACATACACCATGATAACATACATACACCATGATAACATACATACACCGTGATAACATACATACGCCATGATAACATAAATATATCATGATAACATACATACGCCATGATAACACAGCTACGGCATAATAGCACATCTACGCCATGATAACATAATACGCCTTGATAACATACATATGCCATGATAACATACACCATGATAACATAATACACCATGATAACATACATATGCCATGATAACATACATACGCCATGATAACACAGGTACGCCATGATAACACAGGTACGCCATGATATCATTCATACGCCATGATAACATACATACGCCATGATAACATACATACACCATGAGAACATCGATAAGCATGATTACATATGCCATGATAACATACATACACCATGATAACATACATACGCCATGATAACACATCTACACCATGATAACATACATACACCATGATAACATACATACGCCATGATAACACACCTACACCATGATAACACACCTACATCATGATAACACATCTAGGCCATGATAACACACCTACACCATGATCTACACACCTAGGCTATGATACCACACCTAGGCCATGATGCCACACCTAGGCCATGATGCCACACCTAGACCATGATACATACCTAAACTAAGATACATACCTACGCCATGATACATACATAAACTATGAAACATACCTAAACTATGGTACATACCTACGCCATGATACATATCTAAACTATGATACATACGTAAACTCCATCCAGCTTTCCGCTGGATGGAGAATACGACACACACACACACACACACATCGTGATTGTAACTGACTCAGAAAGCATGCTGAGTAGGATGAGGACAGGCATACTTCGTGCAGAGTGACTTGCTTCGCTTCGGAAGTCACGGGTGACAAGCATAGTCTGGATCTTTTCTCCGGGGCATGCCTGTGTGCTGGGGAACGAACAGGCGGACAGATTGGCTGGTTCGGCAAAACTTGGTGGAGTATTGATGCATGATCAGGCAGACGTGGTTGCGGCCTTGTGGGGGCACGTGTACACCACGGAGGAGCAAATGGATCACCATGGTCTGGCAAGAAGTGACGAGGGGATTTGGCCGACGATCGACGCTCAGAGGAAAGGCGAGACGGACATATAATCAGAGTGCTACTGGTACTATTAGTGTTGGAACTCTTCGCTGGCTGCTGAGGATGGGGAATGCCCCGAACGTTGTGATGTTGGTTCCTAGATCAATCAATCAATCAACATACCTAAACTATGATACATACCTACGCCATGATACATACCTAAACTATGATACATACATACGCCATGATACATTCCTATACTATGATACATACCTACCCTATGATACATACCTATCCTATGATACATACATATCGTATGATACGCTTTGATACATACCTATACTATGATACATACCTACGCCGTGATACACACCCACGCAATGACACACGCCGATGCCATGTTGTATATTCACGCTTATGACATGATTCCCACTGATGTCACGCTAATGACATGATTCACACCGATGGCATATTTCACGCTGATGACATGATCCCACTGATAACATAATTCACGATAATGGCATAATTCACACTGATGACGTGATTCATACTGATGACATGATCCCACTGGTGATATAATTCACGCTGGTGATATAATTCACGCTGGTGACATAATTAACCATGACGACGTGATTCATGCTGATGACATAATTCACACTGGTGATATAATTCACGCTGGTGACATGATTCACACAAATGACATAATTCACACTGGTTACATAATTCACCATGACAACATGATTCATGCTGGTGATATAATTCACACTGGTGAAATAATTCACGCTGGTGACATAATTCACACTGGTGATATAATTCACGCTGGTGACATAATTCACCATGACAACATGATTCATGCTGGTGATATAATTCACACTGGTGATATAATTCACGCTGGTGACATAATTCACACTGGTGATATAATTCACGCTGGTGACATAATTCACACTGGTGATATAATTCACACTGGTGACATAATTAACCATGACAACGTGATTCACTCTGGTGACATAATACTTCTGTTTGATTTCAATTTGATTTTTCTTTCTCAATTATAACATTTATTAACACAGATCGATTGATTTAACATTGATAAGTTAAAATGAATGTTATAGGTGTATTGAAATGATTATAATGTGTTTGTTATATGAATTAATATCATAAATAATTTCAGGGTGTGTTGATGTAAATTTTGTGAAATACATTTTCAAATTCCATGCAAGAAATAAGTAAGTGCTTATACTAATAGATGATAACTTGAAACGACTCAAAGAGAACAGTTTACTCGCATCAGAAGAAACCAGCCTTAATGTTGGACACACCATGAGGAAGGGAAAGCTGGAGTACTTCGTGACATCTGGAGATTAGGGGAGATAGAGAAGATGCTGGACACACCATGAGGAAGGGAAGCTGGAGTACTTCGTGACATCTGGAGATTAGGGGAGATAGAGAAGATGCTGGACACACCATGAGGAAGAGAAGCAGGAGTACTTCGTGACATCTGGAGATTAGGAGAGAGAGAAGTTGCTGGACAGGTGGAAATCAATGCACATAGAAACATCTGTAAGAGAAATAATAGGCAGCACACGAGACAAAGGCTGTTGAATGATGATGACCATTAATTTAATCCATTAAGGTGGAAAAAGAATGACTTGTGCGATTAATTGGATTAAAGTGAGGAAGAATTGCGCAGTTCGTCGACCTGACTCTCTCGCCTGCGTCCATCTGAATCCAGTAGCAGACAAGTCAAGACGACTGGAGACGAACACAGGTGCAGTGGACGTTTGGCTGCCACAAGCCAGTTATCCCTGTATTATAATTATGTTAATCATTACCTCCAGTTCCGAAAACCAACAAAATAGAACCGAGGTTCTATTATATTATTCCCTGCACCATTGGTGAGTTGTTACACACTCCTTAGGGGGTTCCGACTTCCATGGCCACCGTCCTATTGTCTATATCCACGAACTCCTTTTATGGTGCCTGATGAGCGTCAGCGTTTGGCACCTTAACCGGGCATTTGGTTCATCCCACAGCGCCAGTTCTGTTACCAAAAGTATCCCACTTGGCAGACGCATTCGACACACGCCCGGCTCCAGTCGAGCGAGGCGGAATTCTTACCTACTTTAAGTTTGAGAATAGGTTGAGGAAGGTGACCTCGGCAAAGCATATAGTATAAAATGAAGAAAACTATATGATTGAGACTAGACATGGTGATGATGGACATTGTGTATCACATGACACAGAACCTTGGAAGTCTTGACGTCATTAAAGCTAACACAGTTACACATTCGTGTCACTTGTTGGCATATAGAGAGATTGATGAACGTAATTCATATAGTCTGGGAGTTGTGGGGATTAAAGATTGAGCACAAACCACAACTGGCAACGCTGATCATATTCCGGTACGAACCTGAGCCCTTGTCCACGTCAACTGGAAGCACTAGACTCGAGTTTGACCTCATCTGTAGTGCATATCCTTGACTGGACCAGGGATCAAATCTGGATCATTGGTGTGTGAGGCGGGTGTGTAACCACTGACCAGGCGACTCACGCTAAACACGACTAAATTATCTCAACATCACCCACTGTAGGCTATCGCTCAAAATTTTCCCGATAGCAGACTGACATCCGTCAATCGATGTGGCCCCAAGTGATCAGGTCTTCTCCATCTGGAAAGGCATACCTGGCCGCTTAAATTCCATCAAGCAATAATCAAATTGATTTATTTGGTTGTTTCGGGATTTAAGGTTTAAATATATAATAATATCCCAATCAGGGATATGCACTACTGACATGTTCAAACGAGAGCGAAACTCGAGTCTAGTGCTTCCAATCTGACGTGGACAAGGCCTTAAGTTCGTACCGGAGTACGATCAGAGTTGCCAGTTGTGGGTTGTGAGAAATCTTTACACCTCAAATCCCGAAACTAACAAATAAATCAATTATGGGGTTGTATAGTCCAGATATTATATAATAGTCATGCAGACTATTACTGAGTGTAATTACAATGACGCTATTTTACAGTAGAAAAGATAGCAGACTTTGCATTTATGTCGTCATCATCATCATCATCATCATCATCATCATCATCATCATCATCATCATCATCATCATCAAAATCATCATCATCATCATCATCATCTTCCACTTCTGCCGTCAAGCTTCGTGGGGAGGAATAATTTGCATTCCAGCGTCCGGTGGGTGGCACTGAATAGTGTCATTCCGTGTGGTTGTACAATGTCTCTGATGTCGTCAATCTATTTTCTTCTTGGACGTCCTCGTGGTCTTATCGCAGATGATCTTAGATGTAAGGCCAGTGATGGTAGTTGTTGGTGTTGCATTCTAACGACATGGCCAAACCACTTGATCTTCTGCCTTTGAATAAATGTGGCACAAGGTGTTGATCTCACAGTCTGTCTGAGAGTAGCATTTCTTACTCGGTCTCGGATTGTTATGTTGGCAGCTCTCCTCAGGCATCTCATCTCGCAGGTGTTGATTTTGCGAAGGTGTGATTTGGATATAGTCCAGGTTTAAGATTGGTAGCATAGGGTTGGTAGCAAACCGGTAGGGAATTTATGTGTTCAAGTACTATTGCTCGAGAATTATGAAGGAAATTGAAATTAAAACGCAAGTCTATCAGCGTTCACGCCGGAAACACACCAAAGCTGAACAACAAGCAACGCCTTGTAAGTAACAAGCGACCAACAACAGCTAAATTTCGAAGCAGACAGTAAACATTCAGGACTTGGAATGTTACAGGTCTTGGAAACAAGGAACTAGCGCTCGTAGGATTTATGAAAAAAAAATCAAATATACAAATTTTAGGACTCGCAGATACTGGGAAAAAGGGGCATAACACAAAACTAATACATAAAGGTGACGTTCTTATATGGAGTGGCGCCGACCAGCGAGCTACAGCTAAACATGGAGTGGGTTTTTTGTTTCATCCAGAAAAATCGAAAGCCATTATCAACACTAAATTTATATCGGAAAGGATAACTCTAGTACAGATCAAAGAAGGAAATAGAACAACTTCTGTCGTCAATGTGTGTATTACACAGACGGTAATAATTGTATGTTTGACTGACCATGTTTGATCTATGTTAGGAATGTGTGATAATACACGTCTATTTCCCGTGAGCATAATATAGAGGTGATGCGATTGTTACAGTCTGGAGTCTATATCAGTTTATTCACAGACAGGATACATTAATTGCCAAAGCTCAATCACAGGCGCCCCGCTGGAACCTGGACACGCTATTGAAGCATGTGAACACGGTGGTTCCTTTGTGTCAGCGTTTCCTTGCTTACCACAGTAACCCAGGCTGACCTGTTTGGCTCATCCGTGAGGATGGGAGACGACAATTTTCAGGGGAGTTTCTTGTTTAGTATTTCCTCCACTATTTTGTTTGACGTATTTTGTAGAGCTGGTATAATTTCTATGCAGCTCACGAAACATATCTACGTACTGATTGAACATACTGGCTAGTTTGCTTGCAAGATCCAGGTTATGAGTACTATAACCAATTATGCAAGTATCGTCCTGGATGCCATCATAGAACGTATAAACATCTGTTAGTGTTACGACATGTTTACAGACATCAGGTGTTTCACCAGAATCAAAAAACAGATGACAAGTTGCATGTTCTGCCTCCAGAGTATCGTAAACAAGATGACGTGCCGTTATTATACTAATAGAAGCAAATTTTGTTGTGGTGTTGTAGAATTCTTACATTCTTTGCAACGACAACCTAAACCTTGACGTACCACTACTCTGTCAATGAAACCACTACCTACTCTCATCAGATAACTGCCCCTGTTACTGGACCACGGGTATGGGATGTCAGCACCTGGGACAGTTTCAGGTCTCTGCTCGCTGACATACTTGACTGACACACGGACAGTTAGATCTGACACTAGTTTCACAAACTTCATTAAGTCTTCTCTTCGGTAGGAAGGTGGGAGATTACTCATATTGAACGTCTCAAGAGGAAAGAAATTCCGGTGTCCTGGATTCTTCTTACAGTCAGCGTAATGTTTGTTCTGTCCGTTCTCCATTACACAGGAGAAGTTATCTTCCCATGGCCCTGTAGGACAGATAAGATAAGACCAATGATAATAATGATATATGAAAACTGATTCTATTGTAATATGGGTAACAATGCCATATAGTAAACTCTTCATACTCACATACAAATACCCTATTGTCTTGTGTCTATACTCTTATTTGGTTGGCTGGTTGGTTTGTTGAAAAGATGGATAGTTGATTGTTTGTTTGGTTGGTTGGTTAATTGGTTGGTTGACAGGTTGATGGGTGGCTGGCTGGTTGTTGGTTGGCTGGCTGGTTGTTGGATGGCTGGTTGTTGGCTGGCTGGTTGTTGGCTGGCTGGTTGTTGGTTGGCTGGTTGGTTGTTGGTTGGCTGGCTGTCTGGTTGTTGGTTGGCTGGTTGTTGGTTGGCTGGCTGGTTGTTGGTTGGCTGGTTGTTGGCTGGCTGGTTGTTGGTTGGCTGGCTGGTTGTTGGTTGGCTGGCTGGCTGGCTGGTTGTTGGCTGGCTGGTTGTTGGCTGGCTGGTTGTTGGTTGGCTGGCTGGTTGTTGCTTGGCTGGCTGGTTGTTGGTTGGCTGGCTGGTTGTTCGTTGGCTGGCTGGTTGTTGGTTGGCTGGCTGGTTGTTGGAGGGTTGGTTGTTGGTTGGCTGGATGGTTGTTAGTTGGCTGGCTGGTTGTTGGTTGGCTGGCTGGTTGTTGGCTGGCTGGTTGTTGGTTGGCTGGTTGTTGGTTGGCTGGCTGGTTGTTGGTTGGCTGGCTGGCTGGTTGTTTGCTGGCTGGTTGTTGGTTGGCTGGCTGGTTGTTGGTTGGCTGGCTGATTGTTGGTTGGCTTGCGGGTTGTTGTCTGGCTGGCTGGTTGTTGGTTGGCTGTCTGGTTGTTGGTTGGCTGGCGGGTTGTTGGTTGGCTGGGTGGTTGTTAGTTGGCTGGCTGGTTGTTAGTTGGCTGGCGGGTTATTGTCTGGCTGGCTGATTGTTAGTTGGCTGGCTGGTTGTAGTCTGGCTGGCTGGTTGTTAGTTGGCTGGCTGGTTGTTGTCTGGCTGGCTGGTTGTTAGTTGGCTGGCTGGTTGTTGTCTGGCTGGCTGGTTGTTAGTTGGCTGGCTGGTTGTTAGTTGGCTGGCTGGTTGTTAGTTTGCTGGCGGGTTGTTGAGTGGCTGGCTGGTTTTTAGTTGGCTGGCTGGTTGTTAGTTGGCTGGCTGGTTGTTAGTTGGCTGGCTGGTTGTTAGTTGGCTGGCTGGTTGTTAGTTGGCTGGCGGGTTGTTGTCTGGCTTGCTGGTTGTTGGTTGGCTGGCTGGTTGTTATTTCACTGGCTGGTTGTTAGTTGGCTGGCGGGTTGTTGGTTGGCTGGCTGGTTGTTGGTTGGCTTGCGGGTTGTTGTCTTGCTGGCTAGTTGTTGGTTGGCTGGCTGGTTGTTAGTTGGCTGGCTGGTTGTTGGTTGGCAGGCGGGTTGTTGTCTGGCTGGCTGGTTGTTGGTTGCATGGCTGGTTGTTGGTTGGTTGGCTGGTTGTTGGTTGGCTGGCTGGTTGTTGGTTGTATGGCTGGTTGTTGGTTGGCTGGCTGGTTGTTGGCTGGCTGGTTGTTGGTTGGCTGGCTGGTTGTTGGTTGGCTGGCTGGCTGGTTGTTGGTTGGCTGGTTGTTGGTTGGCTGGCCGGTTGTTGGTTGGCTGGTTGTTGGCTGGCTGGTTGTTGGTTGGCTGGCTGGTTGTTGGTTAGCTGGCTGGCTGGTTGTTGGTTGGCTGGCTGGTTGTTGGTTGGCTGGCTGGTTGTTGGCTGGCTGGTTGTTGGCTGGCTGGTTGTTGGTTGGCTGGCTGGTTGTTGCTTGGCTGGCTGGTTGTTGGTTGGCTGGCTGGTTGTTCGTTGGCTGGCTGGTTGTTGGTTGGCTGGCTGGTTGTTGGAGGGTTGGTTGTTGGTTGGCTGGCTGGTTGTTAGTTGGCTGGCTGGTTGTTGGTTGGCTGGCTTGTTGTTGGCTGGCTGGTTGTTGGTTGGCTGGTTGTTGGTTGGCTGGCTGGTTGTTGGTTGGCTGGCTGGCTGGTTGTTTGCTGGCTGGTTGTTGGTTGGCTGGCTGGTTGTTGGTTGGCTGGCTGATTGTTGGTTGGCTTGCGGGTTGTTGTCTGGCTGGCTGGTTGTTGGTTGGCTGTCTGGTTGTTGGTTGGCTGGTGGGTTGTTGGTTGGCTGGGTGGTTGTTAGTTGGCTGGCTGGTTGTTAGTTGGCTGGCGGGTTATTGTCTTGCTGGCTGATTGTTAGTTGGCTGGCTGGTTGTTGTCTGGCTGGCTGGTTGTTAGTTGGCTGGCTGGTTGTTGTCTGGCTGGCTGGTTGTTAGTTGGCTGGCTGGTTGTTAGTTGGCTGGCTGGTTGTTGTCTGGCTGGCTGGTTGTTAGTTGGCTGGCTGGTTGTTAGTTGGCTGGCTTGTTGTTAGTTTGCTGGCGGGTTGTTGAGTGGCTGGCTGGTTTTTAGTTGGCTGGCTGGTTGTTAGTTGGCTGGCTGGTTGTTAGTTGGCTGGCTGGTTGTTAGTTGGCTGGCTGGTTGTTAGTTGGCTGGCGGGTTGTTGTCTGGCTTGCTGGTTGTTGGTTGGCTGGCTGGTTGTTATTTCACTGGCTGGTTGTTATTTGGCTGGCTGGTTGTTGGTTGGCTGGCTGGTTGTTGGTTGGCTTGCGGGTTGTTGTCTTGCTGGCTAGTTGTTGGTTGGCTGGCTGGTTGTTAGTTGGCTGGCTGGTTGTTGGTTGGCAGGCGGGTTGTTGTCTGGCTGGCTGGTTGTTGGTTGCATGGCTGGTTGTTGGTTGGCTGGCTGGTTGTTGGTTGGCTGGCTGGTTGTTGGTTGTATGGCTGGTTGTTGGTTGGCAATCTGGTTGTTGGCTGGCTGGTTGTTGGCTGGCTGGTTGTTGGTTGGCTGGCTGGATGTTGGTTGGCTGGCTGGTTGTTGGTTGGCTGGCTGGTTGTTCGTTGGCTGGTTGTTGCTTGGCTGGCTGGTTGTTGGTTGGCTGATTGTTGCTTGGCTGGCTGGTTGTTGCTTGGCTGGCTGGCTGTTGGTTGGCTGACTGGTTGTTTGTTGGCTGGCTGGTTGTTGGTTGGCTGGTTGCTGGTTGGCTGGCTGGTTGTTAGTTGGCTGGCTGGTTGTTGGTTGGCTGGCTCTTTGTTGGCTGGCTGGCTGGTTGTTGGTTGGCTGGCTGGTTGTTGGTTGGCTGGCTGGTTGTTGGTTGGCTGGCTGGTTGTTGGCTGGCTGGTTGTTGGCTGGCTGGTTGTTGGTTGGCTGGTTGTTTGTTGGCTGGCGGGTTGTTGGTTGGCTGGGTGGTTGTTGGTTGGCTGGCTGGTTGTTGGCTGGCTGGTTGTTGGTTGGCTGGTTGCTGGTTGGCTGGCTGGTTATTAGTTGGCTGGCTGGTTGTTGGTTGGCTGGCTCTTTGTTGGCTGGCTGGCTGGTTGTTGGTTGGCTGGCTGGTTGTTGGTTAGCTGGCTGGTTGTTGGCTGGCTGGTTGTTGGCTGGCTGGTTGTTGGCTGGCTGGTTGTTGGTTGGCTGGTTGTTGGTTGGCTGGCGGGTTGTTGGTTGGCTAGGTGGTTGTTAGTTGGCTGGCTGGTTGTTAGTTGGCTGGCTGGTTGTTAGTTGACTGGCTGGTTGTTGTCTGGCTGGCTGGTTGTTAGTTGGCTGGCGGGTTGTTAGTTGGCTGGCTGGTTGTTGTCTGGCTGGTTGGTTGTTAGTTTGCTGGCGGGTTGTTGACTGGCTGGCTGGTTTTTAGTTAGCTGGCTGGTTGTTAGTAGGCTGGCTGGTTGTTAGTTGGCTGGATGGATGTTAGTTGGCTTGCTGGTTGTTAGTTGGCTGGCTGGTTGTTAGTTGGCTGGCTGGTTGTTGTCTGGCTGGCTGTCAGTTGGTTGGCGGGTTGTAGTCTGGCTTTCTGGTTGTTAGTTGGCTGGCTGGTTGTTAGTTGCCTGGCTGGTTGTTGGTTGGATGGCTGTTTGTTGGTTGGCTGGCGGGTTGTTGTCTGGCTGGGTGGTTGTTGGTTGGCTGGCTGGTTGTTGGTTGGCTGGTGGGTTGTTGGTTGGCTGGGTGGTTGTTGGTTGGCTGGCTGGTTGTTGGCTGGCTGGTTGTTGGTTGGCTGGCTGGTTGTTGGTTGGCTGGCTGGTTGTTGGCTGGCTGGTTGTTGGTTGGCTGGCTGGTTGTTCGTTGGCTGGTTGTTGCTTGGCTGGTTGTTGCTTGGCTGGCTGGTTGTTGGAGGGTTGGATGTTGGTTGGCTGGCTGGTGTTTAGTTGGCTGGCTGGTTGTTGGTTGGCTGGCTGGTTGTTGGCTGGCTGGTTGTTGGTTGGCTGGTTGTTGGTTGGCTGGCTGGTTGTTGGTTGGCTGGCTGGTTGTTTGTTGGCTGGCTGGTTTTTGGCTGGCTGGTTGTTGGTTGGCTGGCTGGTTGTTGGTTGGCTGGCTCGATGTTGGTTGGCTGGCTGGTTGTTGGTTGGCTGGCTGATTGTTGGTTGGCTGGCGGGTTGTTGTCTGGCTGGCTGGTTGTTGGTTGGCTGGCTGGTTGTTGGTTGGCTGGCGGGTTGTTGGTTGGCTGGGTGGTTGTTAGTTGGCTGGCTGGTTGTTAGTTGGCTGGCGGGTTGTTGGTTGGCTGGCGGGTTATTGTCTGGCTGGCTGATTGTTAGTTGGCTGGTGTCAGGGTCTTAAACCTGGCTCGTTAAACCTAACACATGTGAGACAGTACAAGTACAACGTGATTTGACTTGAGACTCAACGACACGAAGTTTCAATGGATTTATTTATGGATCACATGCAATACGATCTAGAGATGATCATTACAATACATAAGTTATAAAAATACACTTACAGGCAACCCACAGCTTACAGTCTATCTCACAAGATGTACAAGCACTCGACTTTCGGGCACAGAACTACACGAAACCTTTCTCCCATCATACGTCCAGTCGAGTCCGAGTCCCAGAGCTGTCTGGCTATTTCTCGCAACGCGCCTGACCACCTGAAGTGGCTTCACGAGGCCTGCGTGCGTCCTGCTTTGTCCTTGCCTGACCGCTGGCTGTCTCGTCAGCTAGCAACCTCGCAGGCAGGTAACTAATACTTGCCTGGCGGGCGTAACGATATTACAGCATCCCCGCTAGGGACTATTCGCCTGGCGGGCGGAACGATGTCCCTGCATCTCTGCTGGCAATACTTTAGACTCTGACAGCTGGCTGGTTGTTGTCTGGCTGGCTGGTTGTTAGTTGGCTGGCTGGTTGTTAGTTGGCTGGCTGGTTGTTGTCTGGCTGGCTGGTTGTTAGTTGGCTGGCGGGTTGTTAGTTGGCTGGCTGGTTGTTGTCTGGCTGGCTGGTTGTTAGTTTGCTGGCGGGTTGTTGACTGGCTCTCTGGTTTTTAGTTGGCTGGCTGGTTGTTGGTTAGCTAGCTGGTTGTTGGTTGGCTAGCTGGTTGTTGGTTGGTTGGCTGGTTGTTGGTTGGCTGGCTGGTTGTTGGTTAGCTGTCTGGTTGTTGGTTGGCTGGCTGGTTTTTGGTTGGCTTTCTGGTTTTTGGTTGGCTGGATGGTTGTTAGTTGCCTGGCTGGTTGTTGGTTGGTGTGGGATGTGTATTTTAATTTATGAGAATATTATGTTAAAAGTGTCCAGGGGGATTTAATTTGATTCTCTATTATTTAGCCACTTGAGGTGATCATGGAATTCTACCATAAACACAAGGAGGAAAATAGTTCACTCCTGTTCATAGCTGTATTTATGAGTACTTCTCCATTCCCACTTATCACCCTCTCTAAAATTTACCATAGTGCTAGAAGACATTGATTGTTTACAACATATAAACAACCACTGATGAACACCACATTTACTTGATGTACACAACAATTTTTTGGACAAACAGTTCAAGTATTAAATCAAGATCTGTAGTTACATATATATGTGTAATGAACACTATGCATTTTCAGATAGGCATGGGAATTATTTGCATTGTTACAATATAGTACCCAGTGACCCCAGAAAAAAAACAAGGTTATTACAAACAACACAACAACCACAAATTGGGTCTACTTTCATTTTCCCTCATAATTAAGGCAAATAATGATCAAAGTACATAGAACCCCAACATATAAACATTTGTTTCTGACACCTTTCACAATTTACTCATTTTTAAAAAATATTGAGTTGGTGTCAAAATACTATACATATATACCATTGAAAAAACTACTGACCTGTTACCTTCAGAAAAAACAACCAACATATAAACAGCATTTTGTACTACTAATTAAACTAATTAATAGAGTCATTTATCTCCTGGTGTGCGGTTAAGAGTTCATCTTTGCTGTAGATTAGATCCTTTTCCCATTATCTGGGTACCGAATTAATGCACTCAGTTATGTTCCTAATATTTATCCACTGGTAATTGGCTGGTGACTATTTTATACTCCCTAATCCAGGAATTGAAAAATCACACACCATATATCCCCTCCATTGGGGCTAGAATCACGAATATTCTGTTGCCTTAGGCTCGGTGCCCTTTTTGTGAAATTTGGTGCCTCAGGTTGGTCATACTTCAGGATTTCCACTTAAGCTTTTGCAGAAGGTAATTCCCTTTATCATCAGGTCTGATGAAAAGTTGACGTCCATTCAGCTTCACGGCTTCTAATATCCGACTACCAAATTGGCTTACACAAAGGTTTCACCCACCTAGTCGCAAGTCTATAACCCATGGCATTTAGGCTGACATTGGACCGGCAAGGAATTAGTCGTTGTTATCTAGTCCAGTGTAGAACTTTAATTGACTGAGAGGCATCTCATGGTAGTATCTGTGACTAGGGCCACAATTGATCTATACCTACATATATCCACATCCAGCACAGTAACAGGTTTGCAAACAATTGGATGATTCCTCTTGTTGCTGATGTAGAGGCATTTAGTTGCTTTAATATGGTCTTTTATCTGATGGTGTTCAGGGTTTGGAACCTTGAGGTAGTTATGTTGCAGAGGATATTAAGTTTGTACCTTGGTTGTATTGGATTATGTGGTTCAGTGTCTTCTCCCATTTGTTTGAGTTGGTGTTCATAGCTAGAACTTGGTGTTGAATGGCTGAATTCAATGTTTTACTGTTGCAGCTGTGAGACATTCTTTCGAAGACTTATCCATTGTTGGATATTAACTTGGTAATCCAAACAACAGTTGAAGGGCTTTCACTGTTGCTAGTTTTAGTAACTTGTAGTAGGATTGTCCCATAGTTGCCCTGATTTTGCTGAGTGATAAGGCTTCAGGTGGTACTTCTCAGGAGTAAAGCAGACGCTACACGTTTTTAGTTACTCTGTTGATCTTCATCTTTGTAGATTATTAGATCTTGACGTCCATCCTGGATATTCCTACTAAAATAGGACTTAATCACTCACCCAGTCAGTTGTCTTCGAATTTATCTGTTGCTCGCTATGGAGCTATTGAGCGCAGCAGTAACCATGAGTGTGGTGGCTCAGACTTTGCTTGAGGACAGGTTGTTCTTTATTATTGACTGGCTGATAACCCAGTTTCCATTTGATAAGGTGGCAACTCAGTCCCACCAAGTCCACCACTCGCTATAGAAAAGGGATGACAAGAATACAACACGAGCATTAACCTACTGTGTTATGAAAAAAAGGTTTACAACACAATTACAAACAAAAATACACAACAACAAGGGGAGAAGGGGAAAGGAGTGGGTGTCCACGTTCCACTGTCCCTCATTGCTGAGTAGAGCCATTCTGACTCTTAATAGTGAGTAAGGTATTTTCTCACTTTATTTTATGTTCTGTTGTTACTGGGACTATTAGATGAGTGAAGTCATTCTGTCCATCCAACTTGTTTATATTGTATCTCTCATTCTAGAAGAGAATAGCCTATACAGAATCTCTGTGGTTTCTAATGCCGCGTTTTCCTGTCGGTACTATCATCATCATTAGATCAAGACTATTCAACATTGGCTTCTTAAGAACTGACATCCACATATTTCTTACATCATCTCATATTTCCACAGGGGTAACATTACAATGTGTATTTCCCAGTAAAAAGTAACAATCAGGACATAGACAATTCTCATACCAGAAAAAAACATACATGTACATTTTTCTGATATTAAGTACATGATAATCATACATAATAATTTAATCATAAAATTTAATGCCGGGGCCAATGGTTTTGAATTTTCTTCAGGGGTTAATCCATAAACTAAATCATATATTGTTTTCCCCCATTGCGTACAGCACACGAGGATAGTAACCGCTGATATATTTTGCCAATGACTGCTATTATTCGGAGTGTATTTATTAGAATAACTTATGCCGTATGGTCCAGTCTTCTGAATATTGCAAGCAATTTATTCACAACAATCTTCGCTTCTGTTCCTACTACAGTGAGGTGATACGGAATGAAGGCACTTCCTACCAGAACATTCATTTTTAATCAGCGTTTACTTCCTTTGTTCTAGAATTTATATTCTCAAACATGGCAATTCCCTAGCACTATTTTATGAAATGATTATATGTCCTTCACTCCTATGGAGTGGTTATTAATCTGTTAACAAAAGGACTGCACTAAAATTTAGCACTATAGTTCCAAGTTACAGATTATGATGTGGCAAGCATTTTATCCCCTGACTAAGAGTCAGGAATATGCGTAATCATTTGTATGTTCCCGCATGGATAAAACAAGTTCCGAAATATCCGTAACAGTGAATTTACACTACATAGGATATTTGAAAGTGGCAGACACCAGTTCTTTACTATGAAGTATGTAATCAAGAGTCTGCTATTCATCATTGGCACCTTGCCGTCTTGACAGACGATAGTTTGTGCTTTAAAAAGGCATAATAACTTTTAACTATGGCGGTAGCGAGTGTGACTGATATAGCAAATTGGCGCTGTAAATTTCCGTTCACAGTGGGTGCATGTGAACACGTGGTCATTTCCACCATCATGCACCATCTTACGTCTCAAACGCTTGGTGTGTGACTTTTCTGCAATAATTTTCTCCTTTGACTTGATTCCATTTCTGATATTTGCCCTCCATGCAACACGTTCAGCGGCGACTTGCTCCCAATGTGCATTATCAATGCCTGTATCAATCATGTCCCGCTTACACACATCTTTGTATCGTAGTAGAGGCCGACCCTGAGATCTCTTACCCATCTGTAATTCACCAAAAAAGATATCCTTTGGTATTCTACCATCATCCATCCTCCTAAGATGTCCTATCCATCTAAGTCTACGAAGACTGAGCATGGAATAAACTGTCACACAACCTGATCTTTCCAATACTTCAGTATTTGTGATTTTGTCTTGCCACTTAATACCAAGAATTCTTCGCAGACACCGCATATGAAAGCTGTTTAAATTGTTCTCTTGGTGTGAGTAAGTTGTCCAGGTTTCACTGCTATAGAGAAGAGTACTAAGGACACAGGCTTGATAGACAAGGACTTTTGTTTTGGCAGTAAGCTTCCTGTTCTCCCAGACTCTTTTTCTTAACCTGTTCATTGTTGTTGCTGCCTTACCAATCCGGATGTTGATTTCCTGATCTAGGGATAATTTGCTATTTACCACTGATCCTAGATATGTAAAATGGTCTACTATCTCTAGTTCGGCGTCGTCAATAAAGATTGATGGTACCCCATGTGCACCTTGTGACATAATCTGTGTCTTCTTTTAGCTAATTGTTAAACCAAATTCAGAACAAGCATTGGAGAATGCAGATAGTAGACATTGCAATTCTTCCTCAGAGTGGGTCGTAACTGCAGCATCATCTGCAAAAAGCAACTCTCTGATCAGTACCCTCCTAATTTTGGTCTTAGCCTTCAATCTCTGAGCATTGTAGAGGCCGCCATCTGAGCGTGAGTGAATGTATATACCACCATCCTGATCACGAAATGCATATTTCAGTAGAAGTGAAAAGTATATTCCAAAGAGGGTGGGAGCTAGTACACAACCTTGCTTAACTCCACTCTTGATTTCAAATTCTTCAGAAGTTGCACCATCAAACTTGATTATACCCTTCATGCCTGTGTGGAACGATTCCACAATGGACAGAAGAGTTGGTGGGCAGCCAATCTTCTTTAGTGCCTTGAACAGACCCTCACGACTGACCAAATCAAATGCCTTTGTGAGGTCGATGAAGGCAATAAACAGTGGTTGATTCTGTTCACGGCATTTTTCTTGCATTTGTCGCAATGAGAATATCATATCAGTGGTAGACCGGTTCTGTCGAAAGCCACACTGTGATTCGGGGTAGACTTGATCTCCTAGGACTTGAAGTCTGCGCAGAACAATTCTGGCAAATACTTTTCCAACAATACACAGAAGTGAGATACCCCTATAGTTGTTGCAGTCGCTCCGATCGCCCTTGTTCTTGTACAGTGTTATGATGCTTGAATCTTTGAAATCCTGTGGGACTTGTCCTTCACGCCAGCATAGCTCTATTAGCTGGTGGATCTGTATAGTGAGTGTGTCTTGCCCACTCCTGATAACCTCTATTGGAATCCCATCCTTACCTGGAGCCTTGCCAGATGCAAGTTCATTTATAGCACACTTAACTTCTGTTATGGTGGGAAGTGTGTCCAGGTGGTCAAGAGTTGGTAGAGCCTCTATGGCGTTGAGGGCATTATCCGCTAGTTTGGTCTCACTTGAGTAAAGCTCCAAATAGTGCTCTACCCATCTGTCCATCTGCTGTTTCTTATCAGTGATGACTTCTCCAGTCAAGGTTTTCAATGGTGCACTTCTTTTGATCACTGGACCACAGGCTTTCTTTATTCCTTCATACATGCTTCTTATGTCTCCCTTATCACTTGCGATTTGAATGGACTCACATAACTTGATCCAATAATCATTTGCACACTGCCTGGCAGCCTTTTGCACATCCTTCCTAGCTTGCCTTAGCTCACTCAGAGTGTTACGCGTTGGTCTTTCCTTGTTTCTTAAGAGAGCTTTCTTCTTCTTATCAATCAAGGGCTGCAGAGTCTCGCTGTTGGCCGCAAACCAGTCCTGCCTCTTATGATCCACAGTGCCGTAAACCCTTACGGCAGTTTTACAAAGAGTTTCCTTAATTTGACCCCACTTTTCATTTACTGTACAATTTTCTGGTGTATCAGTGAAAGCGTCTTCAAGTTGCTGTTGAAACTGAAAGCACTTTTCAGGATCATGAGTGTTAATAATATTAATCCTGGGGCTAGATTTGTGTTTAGCTGTGTAGATTCTCTTTGGTCTCAGTCTAACCCTTGCAACAACCAAAGAATGATCCGTATCACAGTCAGCACTGTGGTAACTACGAGTCAATGATATATGGTTCAGATGTTGTCTCCGTGTGATGATGAAGTCCAGCTGGTGCCAATGGCCGGATCTTGGATGTTTCCATGTGACCTTATGCATCTCTTTTGTTTTAAAAAAAGAGTTTGTAATACATAGGTCATTACTGGTGCAATGCTCCAGCAGCCTTTGCCCATTTTCATTCATGCGACCGATGTTGTATTTTCCAAGGCACACTGGCCATGAACTCGAGTCCTTGCCCACACGAGCATTGAAATCACCGAGCATATAAATGTAGTCGGATTTTGGAACTGCCTTGATCACAGAGTCTAACTCCTCATAGAACAAATCCTTCACATCATCAGAGGAATCGAGTGTCGGTGCATATGCAGTAATAATGGTGGCAAACCCACAAGAGGTTGCCAAGCGCAGGGATAATAGTCTTTCATTTCCTCCTGCTGGAATTTCAATCATTCCCAGTAGCGAATTCTTCACTGCAAAGCCCACACCGTGTTGCCTTTTTTCTGCCTGCCCTTTACCCTTCCAGAAAAAGGTGTAGTTGTTTTCCCTGAGTGACCCTTCCTCAGCGAGGCGAGTCTCCTGCAGGCCAGCAATATCAATGTTAAGACGATTGAGTTCGGCATCAATCACAGCCGTTTTTCTCACATCGTCAATATTGGTCAAGTCAGTGGAAAATCCTGGACACATGGTTCTCACGTTCCAGGTTGCAAGCCGTAGCTTGAGGTTTCTATTTATTTTTGTTTGTACCTGGTGCATTGGTTTTACAGCCTGCGATTCAGATTTTGTCCTAGCCCCAAGCACCCATTGAAGCAGGCAGGCTGTGGCGGATCAGCACCCAATTGGCTGGGGGCTGCCCAGCTTGAGGCGGGCGGTAGCTGATCAGTGACACCTATAGGTGTCTCCCACCGTCAGAGGCAACGCGTGGCGCCCTATGTCTACGCCAACTGACAAGGACTTATAACCCGTAACAGTTGCCTCTCGCTTTGATTCCGAGACCAGTTAAGACCAGGGATGGAGTTATTGCCTCTCCATAGCACAAAGCCTGGGCTAAAATATAGAGATCATGTGTTGCCCATGCAGCATGATCCCTCTCTCGGCCTGCCTAGTTCACTCCAGAGGAAAGGTAACACCCCTACATCTGGAACAAGACAAGCTGCAGAAGCTGCCGGATCAGCAAAGCAATGCTCTAACTGTCCGCCTGTCGGAGCTTCGATCCTAGACCAGTCGCCAACCAAGGCTTAGGGCCTGGTCTGCCCTGCCATGACAATTTTGTCTTTAGCTTGCATTTCCTCGCACCAGGGTAAGGCGTGTACCCTCCCAATTGCGCTCTTCCGCCCGAAGCCGTTGGCACAATGTGGGGTGTCGGGTTTGGTAAGCGCCGCCCAACGCTCGGCGCTAACAGAAACCAGGTAGTACCGTCTACTGTTATACGGTAGCTCAGTCATATCTGACTAAGACCTGACTGACACTACATTGTGTAGTCTGCTACTACATTGAGATAATTCCTAGAATGTGTTTTTAACCTGAGTTTGATACTCCACGGTACACATAATATTTCTAGGTTATAAGCACTACTAGTTAGATGTAAGTTTATAATTCCTATAAAAGGTTTTAACATAGGGATTTGAAATTTTAAACAGGAAAAATTACAGCGTGGCGCCCACATGTGTTTCATTGGTAAACATCATCCAGCCTGGTTTAAGAGAATTGTTGACTTATTATTCTAACTAATTCTTAATTAAACATACTGGTCTATGTAATACATAAATAAATCTTAATAATGTAGATATAACATACCGATAGCTTCAGAGAGTGATGGTTTGAAAAGGCAAAAATACCTTTTCCCCACACGGGGAAACTTTTACATGTCTGCTCCCTTTGTTTGTCTGAACTAAAATGGCTACTTTAGTCTTTTGTTTTTCAATCAGTCGACGACTGTTGGCCAGGTGCGTGAGCCAAAATAAAGCCAAATAAATTAAGCTGTGCCACGGTCAGCCCATCGCTGTTTTATTCTCTCCTACGTTAAGTAAGTTACTTAAACAGTAATGGTTAGGGATTGTTTATTTTTAGGGGAGTCAATGCTAGGAAAGGGTGAGGACGTTTTATTATATCACAGTTGGCTTGCTGATTGTTGGTTGAATGGCTGGTTGTTAGTTGGGTGGCTGGTTGTTGGTTGGCTGGTTGTTGGATGGCTGGTTGTTGGTTGGCTGGTTGTTGGTTGACTGGTTGTTGGTTGGCTGGTTGTTGGTTGGCTGGTTGTTAGTTTTCTGGTTGTTGGTTGGTTGGCTGGTTGTTGGTTGGTTGGCTCGTGGTTGTTTGTTGGTTGGCTGGTTGTTGCTGGGTTGGCTCGTGATTGTTCGTTGGTTGGCTGGTTGTTGGTTGGTTATCTCGTGGTTGTTCGTTGGTTGGCTGGTTGTTAGTTGGGTGGCTGGTTGTTGGTTGGCTCGTTGTTGTTCGTTGGTTGACTGGTTGTTGGTTGGCTGTTTGTTGGTTGGCTGGTTGATTGTTGTTTAGTTGATTGGTTGGTTGAGTGCTTGTTTGACTGATTGGCCGGCTGGTTGTTGGTTGAGTGATTAGCTGGTTGGCTGGCTGACAGGCTGGTTAGTTTACTGAGTGATAGGTTAGTTAATCGTTCAGTTGGTGTGATGGTTGGGTGTTTGTTTGACATTTACCTGGCTGGTTGTTGTTTGGTTGCCTGGTTGGTGCTTCACTGATTGGATGGCTGCCTGGCTGGTTGGTCGACCAGCTGGTTGGTTCATGGTTGGTTGATTGGTTGAGATGGAATGTGAAGCATTCCGTGGGGATAACTAATGCTTCACATCCGATCTATATCAGTGACTGTGTTTTCAGTATTTCAGTCAAAGTATCATTCATTGATTCACTTCATGTGATATCACACTCTGCAGTATGCAGCTGACGAGATGCAACAAAACAAGCCAGGCAATAAATCGCGCCATCTATTTATCTTGTCAATTCTCAACTATCGCTCTGTTTATCTCGCTATTCTCAACTCTCTTGTGTCATTTTATTGTTAGCTAACATTCCATTCTATTTTGTTACTCTCATCTGTCACTCTATTGTATCTTGCTATTCTCACATGTCGCTCTGTTGTATCTTGTCTTGGATATTCATTCATTCATTCATTTAGTAGCATGTCCTATGCAGAACCTCGCTCCCATAACAAACTTACGGAAAACCTCTCGATCATAAGCAAGATGTCCCGCATCCGATACACCCATCTGGAGATCGTCTGCCACATCCTGCACCTATCTTCTCTTTGGCCTCTAAGGGATACACATCCCTGATCTTACCGGGGATTAGATCCTGGATCCCACGATATTAGACTTAGGATATTCTAACCAACAGCCATTGCTTCCCTCATCAAGTATACATGTGTGGGATGTATTAGCAGGTGGCTAACAGTAGAAGATGTCAATGTTTCATCACAATAAAGACTAATCAATCAATCAATCAACTGCCATGCCGGAAAGCGTGGGCGGTCATGACTCGCCATTTCACTCGATCACCAGAGTCGTGGATCAGCTCAGTGTTCCTTCTCGTCCATGCCATGTTGCCAAGCCATCCAGGTATTTTCCTCTCGGTTTTCCTCTTGGTCTGTTCCCTTCGATCTTGCCAGTTGTCACCAAGTTCTCCAATCCATTTCTTCTCATAACATGTCCAAAAATTTTCGACTGTCTACGTCTAATTTCTCTAATCAATTTACGATGTTCATTTGCCTCTTGTAGTACTTGGTCATTGGTTTTTCTATCTGTCCATGGTATTCTTAGCATTTTCCTCAGAAACCACATTTCTACAGCCATCAGATGTTTTTCAGCTTGACTACTCATTGTCCAAGTTTCACATCCATACACAAGAACAGGCTCTATGTATCCCCTCAACACTCTTTTTCTCGTTTCAATTGACATCTTTTTATTGGTTAGAATGTTTTTCATTTTGCTAAAGGCTACTTTCGCCATGGCGATTCTTGTTCTAATCTCTTCAAGGCATCTCACATCAGATGTTATGACTGTTCCAAGATAATTGTACCGATTCACTTGTTGAAGAATATTTCCATTTACCTGTATATTACATTGTGGCACTTCTTCCTTCCTAGTGACGACCATAACCTGAGTCTTTTTACAATTTAATTTTAACCCCAGTTGCTCACTGTGTACAACAACCGCACCTACTAATTGTTGCAGGTCCTGCGCATTGTCTGCAATTAATACTGTATCATCTAACGACTAAATGACAATGAAAATATCCAGGGAGACGCTGTCGCTCAGTGGTGATCTGTTTAAATATCCTCGTACTTACACCATGTGACAAATTTGATAGTTGACAGAGGACCTAGTTAGTAGTGTTCTCTGAAAATATATCTTGAATAATAAATATACAAGATAAAGGATATGATTTAGCACGTTTTATGTCTAGAGGTCACTTAAATGAGCTAATCATTCCCGCAATAGCCTTTTGGAGAACCACTTTTCTTTGGCTCAAACCCCCACTGTGAGACCTACTTATGTATCTACACAGAAATTTATAAAAGAAGTAAAAGGTTACCTCAAGGCCAAGAGAAGATCTGAACTATTAGCCCTGTACAACTGAGGATCCCTCTCACTCACTATAATGTTGCCAGTGTGCTAGTTCGTCCGTCACATTAGATCTTCTCCTTATTTATTTTGTCAGTTGTGACCTATATCAGTTTTGTCCACTTGCTTTGGGACTGTAGGATTCAATTATTTGTAGACAAACTCAACCATAACTGTACATTACATCTGTTGGACAAGACATCTACATGACAGTTTCTTGACAAAAGTGGGACATACATTCACAAGGAATTGTGTACACCAGCCATTGTACAAGACTTACATCATAAGAGATACTTGACAACATCTATACAAGACTTTTCACAATATGTATAATCAACCACAGCACTTAAGACAGTCACCAGAGACAACACTTGACAGCAACTGTACAAGACATTCTCTTGAGACATGTACCCAAAACACTGCTTCATTAAATACACTTTATTGAGCTGATGGTGAGTCGAGTGAAGACCCATGATTCATCACATTTGTCATGTCAACACTTCAATAATTACCTGCATAAGGTATAGATATGCCGAACATGCATGAAGATAAACATGATACAACACTCCTACACACTCCTCCAGCTTATCAATAAACTCTCTCCACCTCTCTTCTCTAATCTCCACTACACCATTGACTTTTATCCTTTCCTCTACTGTTAATGAGGGAAAACCAAGATAAGCCATAACCTGGAGCAAGCATAGGGACATTCTGCTCCACTGGTCTGTTTAATCCTTTTAGCACCTATGATGGGTGTTGGACAAGCTCAGGTTGCAGTTCTCCCCATGATGATTTTCCAAGTCAGACTAATTGTCCCCTACTGTCACAGTTTGAAGAAAAGTTATAGCCTTGTCTTTCACTGGTGAGTTGACTGTTTATGAAGTTGAGACTTAGGGTTTTGTTCTACTTTTCCTGTAGAGGAAGATCTAAGATACAAATATGTCCCAGTCTTCTTTCTCCTCAGTCTATCTCACTTACTTTACAAGTCTTCATTCTGAAAAACACTGTGTGAGCACCAGGCTGGAGATTAACTAAGATAAGTCCTAGACAAACCATCCCATGCCTTAGTCATTTCACACGGTTCATTGAATGAGGTTCACCACCATAGACTTGTTGTTTAGTTCTCAGATGTCATTGATAATCATGATCACTGAAGTCTTCAGAACCATTCCTTTTGAGAACAGAATTGGTTCTGGATTTAGGGACTACTGGTTAGTTGTCCCAGATGATATATGGAAGCCTCTCCTCCATCCTCCTGTTCTCTGTCAATATACAAAATGGCACAACATCTCTTTACATTTGTTAAAAGATGATGTTATCATACATTAACATACACAGATGGAGATGGGGAAGGTTAAGGTGGGTGTTGTCCAAGCACACCTCTCCTAGTTGATGATGTAGTGAATTTCACTGTGATGTACTGTGGTAATCACAAGACTATATGCTGAGACAGGGTAGCTTAACACAATTACAAGCATTTATGTGGTCTAAGTTCCACCATGTTTGAACCACAGTAGACCTGGGCACAAGGAGGACCAGACACAGTACAGCAATCATTGTGACATAGCAACATGGGACAGGCATTGTGAAGGGAAATGGAAAATAGGCATTTACAACTGCAATATGCATTATGTATTAACTAATGGCATTTACCCAATTAGCAGACCAGACATCCATTCCAATGGCTGTGATGTTGGTGCATGAATGTCCTATTCCATATACACTTACACAGCAATGCCAGACCTCACCCTTTTTCACCAGACTTGTCTCACAGGTACATCATCATCATCATCATCATCATGTGCTCTTTCCCCACTGAGTAATTTTCATGTCTACTACAGTAGGTAACAGAAGCTCAATTGCATAGCAATTGTTCACATATGCACCAAAGCACATATGTGGAAAACATGTTTAGTCCTTGTAAGTTTGCATGAGCCATACATTATATTCAGCCAACTAAGACACAGGTTCACACACCTATTGTCCTCTTAGGAACTAGTTTATATGAACCTACCAACAGTAGAGGTACCCGTGTAATGCTGCAGAGAGAAATGGTATTCTCTTGAGCGTAATCTAGCCACCAGGCCATCACATGAACTTTGCAATTCTGGCGTGCCATCACGTCCCGCCTACATATTGATATTGAAGCATCTTTCCTTCTACTAATGTGAGAGGCTACTTATCAAAGCACCAGCTCATTCACTCCAACATTCTCAGCGTTTTACAAAGGAACTTGTACATGTTTACATCACCCATTCTAATTCAGACTGCCATATGTTAACTCGCGAGAGCAAAGGTACAGTTGATTTAAGAATGAGTCATCCTAGGCATGAAGAATGCACAAGGGGTTTGGGTTTGCGAATTTGCATGAGTGTACTATACATTCATCAAGCATACGCAACCAGTCACAACAAGGGATTGATATGCACTTGGAGTATACAGCGTGAAAGACATGTCAAGGTTGAAGAAGCAAGTATTCAGAATACTGGCGCACAGAAGTTAGGTTTTCCACTTTCACATTTTATTCATAAAATACTCATTATATTCTTCTCTTTCGTTCACTAGGCATAATCACAACATTAAAGTATGTTTTAAAGTGGTACCTGTTGTCCAGAGAACAATATATTATAGAATCTTTAAGGGCATTTTTGCGTCATCACATCACAAACTAGCGACTGCTCCTGGTGGAATCCCCGCTCAAACTAATTGGATATTCAAATGTGGCCCAGTGAATAGCGTGGGCTGCCACGTACTAGCCAATGAAAAGACAAGCGCATACCGCTACCCTCCCCCAACTCGTTCTGGAACATTCGATCTAATAATAGCCCTTCTATCTGGGATGGTCCCCGTTCAGACTTAAAGTATTTTTATGAATGTGTCGGGCTGGGAATGGGGGTTCTGTTCCATCATGTTACATGGCCCCTCTCTTAAATCTTTCATAGGCATGACAGATAATCTCAGAAATCCACAGTTCCCAGATCCCTCAGGTGGTTTTGTCAATTACTCCCTGTCTCCCTTTACCCTACTAGAGTAGTACATTTGGAACTAAGTGATTTTTCTCCTTAAAAAAAATCTGCCCCAACATTGCATCTGTTGATGAATTTGGTGGCAAACGCAAAGACCATGAAGTTAGCCCTGCATTAAGTTCCTTTAAGTCACTGGGAGCATCAGGAGTCCTGACTCCACTCATCTGTGAACTGCCCTTCTATTTACCTCTGACAGTGTTCCATCGCCGACATCCTTGCTATATTTCCTGTTGTGATAAATGATCTCTCTGAGTCACACCATTTCGTAATGTATGAATGGACCATAGAGATTCATTATGTGAAGTAATGGCTTTGCAATTAAGCCAACTTCTAGATGACGTTTAGAGAGAATGGTTGCATTCCATGTATCTCTCAACCTTTCACCTTATCAGAACTTCATTCTTCCCTTCGCCACTGGAGAATGATAATCCTGTGAGAGTGTATTTAACTGAACACTTTCTCCAACAGTAATCTTAGGCATTTGGAACTGGGTTAAAATTTTTGATCATCACCGGAGCAAAGACAATCACTTCCGGGTGAACTGTATAGCAGCCACTGCAAACTTGTTAAGACTAAAATCTACTAGTGCAGATTTGGTTAGCGTTGGACACAGGGTCTACCTTTCCAATAAGCCTCTTGTGTTTGCAGATAGTAGCAATTTCCCATTATATTTCCTTGACTTATTTCTGTAGTCTTACCATAGATTTAGAGGATGCACTTATTGGCTGAGATTTCCTCATTCCGTTAGGCCTCTATTTTGATTTGTTGTGAGAAGTGACAGCATTTTCTCTCCTTAGTTGCTCTATTTTCTAACGTAGCAACTGAATTTGTAGATGCAGCCAGACTGTGACATCTACTACTACTAATATAGAATTCCAGGTGGGATTCCAACTAGTTGTCTTCAGCCATGCTTTAGCGAAGTGCTTTTGAGTGGCTGGAGTATCCGTTCTTTCCCTCCCACATGAGCAAAACGTTTACTATTTGGCGAATAAGGCGTTTCCTCTCAGCCATAGAGAAGTCCGTCATTATCACAGCCACCTTTGAAGGGGTGTGATTATGTGGGTATAGCTTCATAGATCCCAATATTGACTGGAATTTTGGAAGCAATTTTACTGACTTTGAGGATAGGACTGGCCAGGTCTTGTGTTATACCTCGCATCTCAGTAATAATATAAGATTCCACTGCGTAATGCATTGTTCTTATTATATAAAGAGTCGACTGCTGGAGTGCAGGGATCTTTATCTTGAAAGGAGTCAGCTGTTTGAAACTGATCTTTCGTTAGTCCACTTTCGCAGACATTGTGTATAGAGTGTCAACTGCTGGAGTTGCAGTGATCTCTACCATATAAGAGTTAACTGTTTAAGAACAGTAATCCTTATTAGTCCATTCCATCACAGACTTTGCTCTTGTCTAGAACTGAGCTACATTCCTACCATTTTTCCAGGCAGAAAGGTCTTCCCAATTGAGGATGAAAAAGGAGAAAGACATCAGTTTTTCCAACTTTGTCCTTCCTTTAATCTCCACCATTTCAGGCAGAAATGCTTTCTCAACTGAGGATGAATTGACGGCCAACATCGGAGACGGATCCTGTTTTATCTCTTCATGAAATTTTTCAGGTTTTCCACGTTATGCTCCTCGTCGTATGATACGCCAATGACATCAGGTTGGTTATCCATCGTTTCCCAGACACATACTTTGCGTACGCTCTCCACTTCCATATAAATGGCTAGGGGTCCAGTTATTTTGATGGCCTTCCTGGAAATTCAATGAGTTAACTCCTGGTGACGTGGATCCTAGTACACCAGAGATTACACCATCGAACAATAGACTAATGCCTTATAGACACCAGACTGTGGTCGGTTTTGTATGACTGCCCATGACATCAGGTAGAATTTTCCTTTCATCTCGTCTATCACGTATCAAGTACGCTTAATAATACCATTACTTCAAGAATGGCGAGTGACTGAGTTGATAAGGATGTTTCTCCTGGAGATTTCAATTGTGCTCACTTTCTCAGCAGCTTGATCAGGGCTACCGACAAGATTACACACTGAAGAATAAATCCAGATGTCGAATCGACACTGGACATTAGCCGGTACGAATACTGACTATCACCGAGAGAGATTGTTAGTGAGGTGTCTTAATGGTTGCCCAAGTTTTCCATCAGGGTTCACATTCTCTACTCTCAGTGTTGCAAGCATGTTATGGGGAGAAGAGAATATAAGGAGTTGTTACTTTATGTGATGTGGTGACATTAAAAATGTTGTAGTTACAACAAGATTTCCCCTCTCTCACCCATGCCAGCAATTTAATTTGGAGATGGAGTAGGCCTCATATTCATTTACTTAAGTGTCTTAATTTCAGGGACAAAAATGAATTTCCCCCTGTAATAGATGTCTCAGTTATATTAAATAATTTGTCTTCTCAAATCAAATCAAATCAAATCAACTTTATTAGGGTCACAAATTGGGCGCGCAGGCCCGTCTTACATTCGGCCCTTTCAATCACTCGTCTTTCGTTCATCAAGAGCATTATACATTTACATAGGAGGATAAAATAAACATTGTGAAATGAATGTTGTAAACATAAACAAGGCTAATTACCATGTTATGAAGCCCATCTCCCACCCATCCATACATCACCCCACCCACACAACACCCCCACCTACCCACACACACGCGCACCAAGGGACACATACACACCCCCACCTACCGACATACACGCACACCAAGGGACACATACATACCCCACCAACCGATCCATCCCCCTCCCGCACATCCCCCACCCACACACACTGCCCTCACCTGATCCCCCAACCAAAACACACTCGCCACCCACAAACATTCCCCCACCCACACACACACTGCCCTCCCCTGATCCCCCAATCAAAACACACTCGCCACCCACAAACATTCCCCCACCAACCCACACATCCCACGCCCATCCACATACACATAGTACCCCACACATCCTCTCCCTAACAACACCTCAAACCACCCATCCCCCAACCACATCTCCATTGACAACATATTCCCCACCCATGCACACAATCCCCCACCAACCCACACATCGCACATCCACTCACACATTCCCAAACCATACACACACATCCCCACCAACTGACATGTCCCTACCTCCACCCCACACATCTCCCTAACCACCCATACATCCCAATCCACTAACACAAACCCCACCACCCACACATACAACTTCCACCCACCCACACATGCCTTAACCTAATCCCCCACCACACAATCCCCCACCCGCACATCACATACACCTACCATGCACTATTCCCAACCCACGCACCACACACACACACATATCCCTCACCAACACATCCCCACTTACATACCACACACATATCCCCCACCCAGATATCACACAATATTCCCACCCACACCCACACAGATACCCTTACCCATCCACCCCACATACCCCCACTCACACACCACAAAAATCCCCCACCCACACACACATACCTCACCCACACAATATTCCCAACCAACACACCACACACCTCTCCCCACCCACACACGCATTCCCTACCCGTCCACCAACACACACTCACTCACGCATACATCCTCCACTACGCACCCACACACCCCCACCCCCAACCAAACATCTCTCGATCACAATACCCCTACCCCACACACATCCTCCACCCACTCACACATCCCACCCCGACACATACAACTCCCTCACCCACTTACACATCCCTAAGCCACTCACACACCCCCACCCACACATTCCCCATCCAAACACACACATCTCCCACCAACACTCCCCCACATACTTCCCCCAACCACCACAATCCCCTACTCACCCATACATATACCCCACCCATACGCACATTCCCCGCACCCATCACACACATCCCCCACACCACACACTATCCTCCACCCATACCACCACAAACATACCCTCCACCCACACATCATTCACACATCCCCCACCAACACACCGCACACATATCTCAAACCCACACACCATACACTTCTCCCCACCCGCCCTTGCATCCCCAATCCACCCAACACAATCCCCTACCCACACAACCCCGCCTCCTACACATACTTCCTCAAACCGTCCACACATCTCCACCCACATAAACACACATCCCCTGCATCCGTCCCATACACATATCCTCCACCCATACACACATCCCCCACACCCATTCCAACACCCCTACTTTCACCCCCACACATCCATCCACACATCCCACCAACACCCACAAATACCACTACCCATCAAAACCCACACACCCCAACCCATCCAAACGCATACCCCACCCACACCCCCACCCACACACCACTACCCACACATATCCCCACACTCACACACATCCTCCACATACACTCACACTTCCTCACATCTAGACACATATAAAATGTCTCACGTTAGTATTGAAACTAGTATGAAGAAACTCCCACACTTTACTCACACATATACACTGACACTTGTCATGAGCAGTCTCATAAAAATGTTAAACATGGAGAAAAATGTGTACATAAAATGTATGTGACGTAAAAATAGTGATGCTCTCTCTCTCTCTCTCTCTCTCTCTCTCTCTCTCTCTCTCTCTCTCTCTCTCTCTCTCTCTCTCTCTCACACACACACACACACACACACACACACTCACTCTCACGCTCACACATTCACTCTTCCGCTCATTCATTCACTCTCACGCATTCACTCTCCCGCTCATTCACTCTCCCGCTCACTCATTCACTTTCCCGTTCACTCATTCACTCTCCCGCTCACTCATTCACTCTCCCGCTCACTCATTCACTCTCACGCTCACTCGTTCTGTCTCTCATTCACACTCACTGACTCTCTCACTCAAACTACAGTAATGAACATTAGTTTATATTATGCATGATAAAATCAAATGGTATTTAACTGCTAATATGACAGATGAGAATACACAAACATATGGATTCGCGTGTTACATAACATGCGTGTTACATGACATGCATCTGCTCAGCTCTCTCTCTCTCTCTCTCTCTCTCTCTCTCTCTCTCTCTCTCTCTCTCTCTCTCTCTCTGTATTCTTTCATATACACACACTCACACGCATGCACGCGCTCACACACATACACTAACACATCAACTCTCCCACTGTCTAACTCTCTAACACACAATCCTTCACACACACACACACACACTCACTCTCTCAATCACACTCTCTCAAACATACACATACACATGAACGCATGCACATGAACGCACGCACGCCTACATTCCCTCACTCACTCTCACACATACACGTACGAATGCATGCACTGACACATTCCCCCACCATTTCTCGCTCAATCACTCTCTCCACACACACGCATGCACGTGCGCACACACGCATTCACTCTCTCCCTCTCTCTGACACCCACTTTCTCTCTCTCTCTCTCTCTCTCTCTCTCTCTCTCTCTCTCTCTCTCGCTCGCTCCCACACGCACACACATATATAGTGAACAATTATAGTTAAACAATTATAATGAACAATTATACTGAACAATTATACCAGTAAATGAATTATGGTGGCATATAGTCGGTATGGATTAAGTATTGAAAGAGTTTTCGGTTAAATGTGTAGGGACTCATTGGAGTTTTCAGATCTGGAGGCAGATCATTCCATAAGTGAGCACCAGAATAGGCGAAACATGTTTTGTATAGGTCCAATCTAGGCTTTGAGACATGTAACAAATTTAGGCGCTTGCTGTTCATTGCATTAGATTGAATCAGCGGCAGAAGATACTCTGGGGTATTTTGAGATATAATTTTATTCACTAATTTGGCTTTGTTGAAAAGGAAGAGCTTTTGTAGTGGTAGAAGTCTTAGATGACTATACAAATTATTACTTTCAACGTGCTTTATGCCAGAAACCAGACGAATAGCTCGGTTTTGTAGAGAACATAGTCGTTTTAAATTAGATTTAGGGCAACCATCCCAAACTGTGGAACAGTAATCGAGATGTGATTGGATATAGCATGTGTAGAATATTTTTCGTGTGCTTTCGTCCAGGAATTGCTGAATTTTAGCAAGTTGGTAAACTTTTTGTGCTATTTTCTTGGTAAGAGCGTGAACACGAGAGCTCCAGTTCAAATGGCTGTCTATTAAAATCCCTAGTGTTTTATGTTCAGTCACATTAACTATAGGTAACGTGCCCATGCGGAGTTCGAGCGGTGATCCAGTTATGGCTAGTGTCTGTAGTTTTTGTCTGGTCGTTATTAGCATGGATTTGGTTTTGTCGATGTTAATTTGCATGCGGGTTTCATTGCTCCATCTAGTAAGATTATCAAGTTCCTTTTGTAAAGAATTCTCTAATTCACTACGGTTTTCTTGACTAGTATATATAGTACAGTCGTCTGCAAATAGATCACAAGTTGTATTGATATATAAAGGAAGATCATTAATATAAACTGCAAAAAGCAGCGGACCTAGTATTGAGCCCTGAGGCACACCAATATTAAGCTGTGTGGGTCTTGATAGACAGTTGTTGAAGGACACGACTTGTTGCCTGTCGGATAGAAATGACGTAATTATGTTCACCATGTTGGTGCTTGTCTTCATTTGCTTTAGTTTTCTAATTAAAATATCGTGATCTACCATATCAAAAGCTTTTTTAAAGTCTACAAACACCGCTCCACAAATTCTACCGTTGTTGATGTTTAAGTGCCAGTTATCGGTCATTTTTGTTAGAGCACTATGGCAAGAATATTTAGGTCGAAACCCAGATTGACTGTTAATTATTAGATCATTGTTAATTAAATGGTGTAACGTTATATTATGAATGTGTTTTTCTAGTGGTTTTGATAGCGACGATAGTAAGGAAATAGGTCTATAATTACCCAAAACACTATTATCGATTGAGCCATTTTTAATTAGCGGAAACACTTTAGCAATTTTAAATGCAGATGGAAAGTAGTTTTTGGTCAGGCACTGGTTATATATGAACGTTAAGGACTCGCTAATGACTGGTGCAGTACAACGAAGAATTCTATTACTGATACCATCTAGGCTTCTTCTCTGGTGTTTCAGGTACCTTAATTTTTGGATACATATATTGAATAACCAGTATGCACAAAATCATACAACAATATTGACAAGCTAATAAATCATTTCATACTGAGAACTTAAATATCCTGGATACAGCATTTATGTTGACGCATAAAATATTTATACACCATCTACAGTCTGCTACATTGAATTCCTAACTGATATATTAAAACAGTGAGTGTCAGGGTCTCACATCCGAGGTTGCGACGCGTTGTCTGTACCAACGCCAGACAACATAACAACACGCAACCCTGAGTGATGTTAAACACTGCAGAGAGAACGCGGCGTCTTCGACGACGCCCGGATAAGCAGCCAAGCACAGCAATTGAGCGAAGCTTAAACGACCGCTGGTCAGCAGTACACCCCGTGAACCTTGCAGGGGTCACACTAGCTGACGTGAGCGCCGACTGGCGTGTAGCGTGTAGAACGCCAGAACTGGCAGACGGGTTTAGGTGTTTGAATGGACAGGTCGCATGGGTATGCGAGGAGTGTTTGAATCTGCATTGAGAGCTAGCCTGTACGACAGTGGGAGACTGGTTCGAACGCTTGAATAGTTTGACTTGTAAGTGAGATGTTTATTGCTTGCATGTATTATTATGTATTGTAGTGATATTGTTTATGCCGTAATGATTGCTATGGATTGTCAGTGCGCGATGTTTGTGCGATAATAAATGCAGCGCGTAAATAAAGCTTGTGAATAATACTTTCGGATATTCACTTCGTGTGATTTGATAGTTTGATATTGCTTCACACTTGCCAGAAAACAAGCTACTTATCTTGCTCTACGCAAGACTCTGACAAGTGCGAACGTGGTGGCTTTCGTCCGGGTTTTGAACCAAATGCGAACTTGTATTTTTTTGTCCGAGTTTGAAGCGAATGTGAACATGCCGATAGAAGTGCGCAAGTCATAGATTAAGGTAAAGTAACGATTAAATAGAGGTGATTTAATTAAATTATAAGTGTGAAGATATTATTTGAAGCCAACCGAGGCGTCTTCAGACTTATCAGCTAAATTCAACAAATTTTGTACCTAAAATCCAAAATGGCGGCCGTGCCCTTGAATGTCATTGAGTAGGGTTAGTGTGAGCGTGAAAGTTGTTGATTGTGGTAACGACTAACAATAATACTTGACAGCATACAAACCTTTACAGACTTCAGTGACATTACACACACCATACATTTACAAACGTTCTAATTTCGTTTAGTTTAAAAAGTACAGGTTTTTGTGTCAACTTTACCTGAGTCTGGTGAACTTCAAAATATTTTTTGTGCGTCAACCCAAAAGACGTTCCAGTGTGATTTCGAGCACCACTGAACAGCACATTACCCAAGGATTACTTGAGTATAAATTTTTTTTATCTCTCTTTATACTTTCGTTAGTTTGGCTTTAGACATTAACTGTGCTATAAATATTTGTAACTTACTAACATCATAAGTAATTTTGTTTATATTTATTCCATCATACCTATTGTTCATCATGTCTTCTTTAAACGATTTCATTGAAATGGGTGTAAAAATGAATATGTCTGGTGAGGGATTGAGAACATGGAGTGAAAATAAATATGCAGAATATCTTGTGAAACAAGAGCAGATGATTGAGCGGAATGAAAGAGCTGCCGAAAGGGCGTTGAAAATGAAAGAGGCAGAATCAGAAGCTGCTCTAAAGAACTCAGAAGCTGCTTTAAAGCTTCAACAAGCACAATCAGAAGCTGCTTTGATGCTTCAACAAGCACAATCAGAAGCTGCTCTAAAACAGTCAGAAGCTGCAGTGAGGCAAGCTGAGATCTTAGCCCAAAGTAAGAGAGAAGAGCAAGAAACACAACTAAAAATTGAACAGCTAAAAGCTGAATGTTCTAAAGATAAAGTGAATAGAGAAACAGACAAAGATCAACCTCATAAGAAGTACCAAGGTCTGATCAGAAGTTACAACTCAGGTGATTGCATAGCAGCATTCACCCAAAATTTTGAATTTGTTATGGATCATTACAAAATTCCAAAACCTGAATGGGGGATAGTATATGTAAGAAGTCTTTCTGGGGAACCTCTTAAAGTCATAGAGTCGATCCCAAATGACCTGAAAGAAGATTATCTTTACATTAAAGCAACAATTATGTCACATTTTTTGCTAGATGAATCAGGTTATAGAGAACAGTTTAGGAAGTTGTCTCCTAAGCCAACACACACGTTCTCTGATTACATCTCAGAAATTCAAAATATTTTTTCTAAATGGCTGTCAGCAGCCAAAGTAAATGGAATTTATGACAAATTAGTTGATCTTATGTTGAGAGATAAGATTATCGCATCTCTCCCACCCCCCTTTTTCTAAATTTTTGTTGGAATGTCAGTGTGAAAGTGTTCAACAGATTGAAAGTCGTGGCTCTGGTTATTTTGCAGCCAATAAGCATTGTTTCTCTAGTAGTCTGACCAGCACAGACTTTGTAGCAGCAGCTACATATGGCAAATATCAGGCAGGGTCAAATACCAAACAAAGACCTTATAAACAAGCTGCAGAGAAATTGTATCAGTGCAAATATTGCGATTATAAACACAATGAGAATGATATGTGCGACCAACACCCTGGGTACACTATGTACTTGCAGAATTACATTTCTAAGCAAGATAAAGAAAGGAAGAACTACAGAAAAGTTACCAAATGTTATCTTTGTAAAGCTTATGGTCACTGGCGTAAAGATTGTAAAGGCAAGTCAATGACCAAAAAGGCTAATGCAGCCATGTTTGACAGTTCTTCGTCAGAAGATGAAAGTGTACAAGATCACCCAGTAAACTCAGCACATTCCATTGAGGTGTTCCATCAGGAAAAATGTACCATTTGTGATCAAGTTCATGAGGATGGCATGTTAACATGCGGCCATTCTATACCTGTTACCAGTGAGGAGGCCAATTCTGTAGTAAACTCCAAAGGTAAACTAAACATCCACCAGGGGTATGTTAATGGTAGAGCTGCCACAGTTTTACGTGATAGCGGGAGTACTCTCATTGGTGTAAAGAGAGATTATATTTTACCATCACAATATAGTGGTAAATATGTCACATGCAGGACATTCTCAGGAAACATAGAGAAATATCCAATTGCATGGGCATATATAACTACACCATTCCTTACAGGAAAGGTTAAATGCGCGGCATTAACCAATCCTTGCTGCGATATTATCATTGGAAACCTTCCTGAAGTGAATGACATACCACATGACAGTAGTACATCAACTGTCAGTTGTAATAGTGATACTACCATTTCACCTTCATCACCAATCACCATTCATGATGTATTACCACCTGTAAATGAATGTACAAATACCAACCTGGCTACGCCAGAACATACATGTAATTGTGTGAATGTAACATCAATGTGTGATGAGAATGATCGTTGTAATGTAGTAAATGCAGTAACTAGATCTACTGCACAGATGCAAGATCGAATCGATCAGACAGAGGCTTTACAACGAGTAAGTCCAGTTGTAACATCTCCTGAGACAACTAGGGAGACGTTTATAACATCTCAAAAAGCCGATCGATCTCTGCAAAAGTATTTTAAACTTGTAGGCCAAAAGCCAAGAGTAGCAAAGAATGCTCAATGGTACTTTGCTCTGAAGAACGGAATTCTAACACGGTACTACACCAAAGGTTCCAGCACTATAGAACAAACAGTGCTACCGTTAGAAAACCGTAAGCAAGCATTGAATCTAGCTCATGACATACCCTTTGCAGGACACATGGCGTATGCTAAAACTAGAGCAAGGTTACTTACTCAATTTTATTGGCCAAAGTTTTGCAACGATACCAAACAGTATTGCAGATCGTGTGACATCTGTCAAAAGCTTGTCAAAAAGGGTAAACACCCACAAGCTGAATTGCAAGTTACTGATTTGGCTAGTAGACCGTTTGAAAAGATCTCGGTCGATATAGTTGGTCCTCTAAACCATGTAACATCTAAAGGTAATAGGTACATTGTAACACTCATTGATCTATGTACTCGTTGGCCAGAAGCGATTCCAATGAAGAACATAACTTCCAAAGACATCATGGAAGTGTTCTTTCATATTTTTGCGAGGGTAGGATTCCCTGATACCATCCTTTCAGATCGGGGGAGCCAGTTTATTTCCTCGGCTACACAAGCCTTTACCAAAATGTTGGGTGTTAAACAATGCTTCAACAGTCCATACCACCCACATTCGACCGGTATAGTGGAAAAGATTAATGGTGATATGAAACATATGCTCTCTAAGGTAACCCAAGAACATCCTGAAGATTGGGATACTTATCTGCCTGCAATTTTGTTTGCATATAGGGAAGTGCCCCATTCCAGCACTGGGTTCTCACCATTCGAAATGTTATATGGTGCACAACCACGTGGCCCATTATCTCTGTATGAATCTATGTTGACTGAAAGTACAACTTTGTCTATACCCATTTCACCATATGAACATGTAACATCATTGCGTGATAGAATTATGAAATCATGTATGTTAGCTAAAGAAGCTCTCCAAAAATCAGGAGCTATTTACCGACAATATGCTATCAGAGGAAATAGAACTATTACACTGACGCCAGGACAGGACGTTCTTCTTCTTTTGCCAAGTGATAGACATCTCCTAACTGACTCATGGCAAGGACCGTTCAAAGTGCTACGACAAATTTCGACGGTAGATTACGAGATTGCAGTTAGGGACAAACATAAAATTTTTCATATTAACATGCTCAAACCATATCACCACAGGCAAGACGAACAAGTAGAGACTGCAGCAAGCACCTCCATAGTGGACCAGACGGACGACAACGACACTGACGAGATACCGACACCAGTTCTTGACACGACGACCAACTTACAGGACATTAAGGTAAATCCTAAACTGACGCAGACACAGACTGACAGTTGCAGACAACTGATACAAGAATATAGGACGATCTTTTCTGATAGCCCAGGACAGACAGATTTAGTGCAACACCAAATCATCTTAACATCTGACATTCCTATTAAGTGTAGACCATATTCCATCCCTATACACTATAAAGAACAACTTCATCAAGAAATCATTGATTTAGAAGCAAATCATATCATTCGACGTTCACAATCTCATTTCTGTTCACCAATAGTTTTAGTACGCAAAAAGGACAACACTATTAGACTTTGTGTGGACTATCGTAAACTCAACAGCATTACACAGTTGGATTTAGAACCGATGAGCAACTGTGAAGACATCTTGACTGAACTATCTGACTCACGTTATTTTACTAAACTTGACATGACAAAAGGCTACTGGCAGATAGCTGTACATCCTGATAGTATACATCTGACTGCATTTGCCACACCGTGGGGTTTATACGAATGGTGTAAACTACCTTTCGGATTAGTCAATGCACCAGCTACCTTCGTCAGGATGACAAGGATTCTTTTGACAGACATTGCTAACATCATTTGGTACATGGACGACATTTGCATACACACAAAGGACATGACAGAGCACATAACAGCACTACAGCAGACATTTGACAGGATTAGACATCATGGACTGACTGTAAAACCTTCCAAAGTTGATATAGCCTTTCAGGAAATTTCATTTTTGGGCTATAAAATCTCAAATGGCTTTATATCAACTGACGATAACATCGTGTCCAGAATTTTGAAATTGTCGCTTCCGACAACTAAGAATCAGTTGCGAAGTGTGCTAGGTCTTTTAAACTATTATAGACAGTTTATTCCTCATTTTGCTGAATTGACCAAATGTTTCACTGATTTACTAACAAATAAACAGCCCAATGTGATTGTAAACAGTGAATGTTTAAGGCCAGCATTTACGAAAATTCTTTCATATTTTTCTAAATCACCTATTCTGAAATTGCCAAATTTGAATATTACTTTTAGATTAAGAAGTGATGCGAGCTCCGTAGCCATTGGAGGTGTGCTTCTCCAAGAACACGACCAAATCTTGTACCCAGTATACTACGTCTCTCGAAAACTGAACACCAGCGAACGAAATTACAGTACACCGGAACTCGAGGCTCTTGCCATGGTATTTTCGGTACGTAAACTTTCTAGGTTTTTGGTAGGCAAACATTTCATTATTGAAACAGATAATAGTCCGCTGACAATTGTTACCAGAGGAACACCAAGTAACAGCAAGGTGGCAAGATGGTCCCTTCTTCTGCAGGACTATAGCTATGAGATTAACCATATAAATGGTTCACAAAACTGTCTTGCAGACCTTTTGTCGAGATGTCCATACAACGAACCTAATACCCAGTCGACACCAGAGCACAGTGCAGAGGGTGTATAAAACTGCAACGTAGATAGTGCTCAGTACCACAGCCAATTGTGACAATGTGTCAGTAACGCTGTGTACACCAATGTGATGGGGTAGATTGTATCTCCCAATGTATATAACTTATGTACATATTGTGATTCTTATTATTATCATGCGAATGAATGCGTGTATAATTGTGAGTTAAAATATTTCCATATACGGAATTGTATATGTCGATTTTTATCAGATGTAATCTCAGCATCGTAACTTGATTGCTTCTTTACAAACGTGACTTTTTGTACACATTTGTTAATAAGGATCAAATTATGACACTAAGAAATAAATTTACAGTGGTAATTTATGTCTTGTAAACGACGATAAATTATTGTTCCTAAATTTTTTTGTATAATAACCAGGGGACATTACTCTAAATTGTTGGTGATATGTAAATATGTATTGTAACCATTAACATGTGTGCTTGATAAATAACATGTCAATGTAACGTCGTTTAGATATGGACAGTATATTGCCAAAACTATTGACCTTCATTAGAAACTCTAAACAGAGGTCTGATGATGGAGCTATCTCAGAGGGAGATGCTCACGGCTTGACCTGATGATTTTAGTATTTTTGTTCTTGGTTGTGAGGTAGGGGCCAGTTTAGCCGATACCTACCGGACTAGCTGTGTCACAGCGAGGTAATGCCCATTAAATAGATTGTACTTGACTGTTGTACTTCATAGTGCAACATAATTGGTGTATACATATTGTTTACTACTCACCTGTATATATTTATTATAATTGTTAAGGTATAATGTTCGACTTTGACATGTTTAATAACACCTAGATATGTATTGTACATGAAAGGAAATCCTTTCATGAAAAAGGGGTGTAGAGAGTGTCTAGGTCTCACATCCGAGGTTGCGATGCGTTGTCTGTACCAACTCCAGACAGCATAACAACACGCAACCCTGAGTGATGGTAAACACTGCAGAGAGAACGCGGCGTCTTCGACGACACCCGGATAAGCAGCCAAGCACAGCAATTGAGCGAAGCTTAAACGACCGCTGGTCAGCAGTACACCCCGTGAACCTTGCAGGGGTCACACTAGCTGACGTGAGCGCCGACTGGCGTGTAGCGTGTAGAACGCCAGAACTGGCAGACGGGTTTAGGTGTTTGAATGGACAGGTCGCATGGGTATGCGAGAAGTGTTTGAATCTGCATTGAGAGCTAGCCTGTACGACAGTGGGAGACTGGTTCGAACGCTTGAATAGTTTGACTTGTAAGTGAGATGTTTATTGCTTGCATGTATTATTATGTATTGTAGTGATATTGTTTATGCCGTAATGATTGCTATGGATTGTCATTGCGCGATGTTTGTGCGATAATAAATGCAGCGCGTAAATAAAGCTTGTGAATAATACTTTCGGATATTCACTTCGTGTGATTTGATAGTTTGATATTGCTTAACACTTGCCAGAAAACGAGCTACTTATCTTGCTCTACGCAAGACTCTGACATGATAAATACAATATTATCACTATTAATGAAATAAAACCTTCTAGAGATTTATTGTGGGTTTACATGTCTGGACAGTTGCCCTCATATAAGAGACAGGGTCCATTAAACAACACCATAAAAACTCCAAGAATTGGGTCTGATTTGCGAGAGGTCACCCCGGATTTTAATACCAACATAGAGATCCCAAAAGTGAGTCCTATGCAGGGTATACCCAAAGTTTGTATCCCGCCATCAGGGCACAGGTATGTGAGCCCCTAGCAGGTTATTACCAGGGTTTAAATCCGAGACGAGTATTAGGGATTTCCCAGGGTTTATAGCCCGGAAAGAGCCTACCCAGTTATGTGACAAATTTGATATTTGACAGAGGACCTAGTTAGTAGTGTTCTCTGAAAATATATCTTGAATAATAAATATACAAGATAAAGGATATGATTTTGCACGTTTTATGTCTAGAGGTCTCTTAAGTGAGATAATCATTCCCGCAATAGCCTTTTTGGAGAACCACTTTTCTTTGGCTCAAACCCCCACTGTGAGACTATTATGTATCTACACAGAAATTTATAAAAGAAGTAAAAGGTTCCCTTAAGGCCAGAGAAGATCTGAACTATTAGCGCCTGTACAACTGAGGATCCCTCTCACTCAACATAATGTTGCCAGTGTGCTGTTCGTCCGACACATAGATCTTCTCCTATATATTTTGTCATTTTGTGACCTATATCAGTTTTGTCCACTTGCTTTGGGACTGTAGGATTCAGTTTTTGTAGACAAACTTAACAATAACTGTACATTACATCTGTTGGACAAGACATCTACATGACAGTTTTTTGACAAAGTGGGACATACATTCACAAGGAATTGTGTACACAGCCATTGTACAAGACTTACATCATAAGAGATACTTGACACATGTATACAAGACTTTTCACAATATGTATAATCACCACAGCACTTAAGACAGTCACCAGAGACAACACTTGACAGCAACTGTACAAGACATTCTCTTGAGACATGTACCCAAAACACTGCTTCATTAAATACACTTTATTGAGCTGATGGTGAGTCGAGTGAAGACCCATGATTCATCACATTTGTTATGTCAACACTTCAATAATTACCTGCATAAGGTATAGATTTGCCGAACATGCATGAAGATAAACATGATATAACACTCCTACACACTCCTCCAGCTTATCAATAAACTCTCTCCACCTCTCTTCTCTAATCTCCACTACACCATTGACTTTTATCCTTTCCTCTACTGTTAATGAGGGAAAACCAAGATAAGCCATAACCTGGGGCAAGCATAGGGACATTCTGCTCCACTGGTCTGTTTAATCCTTTTAGCACCTATGATGGGTGTTGGACAAGCTCAGGTTGCAGTTCTCCCCATGATGATTTTCCAAGTCAGACTAATTGTCCCCTACTGTCACAGTTTGAAGAAAAGTTACAGTCTTGTCTTTCACTGGTGAGTTGACTGTTTATGAAGTTGAGACTTAGGGTTTTGTTCTACTTTTCCTGTAGAGGAAGATCTAAGATACAAATATGTCCCAGTCTTCTTTCTCCTCAGTCTATCTCACTTACTTTACAAGTCTTCATTCTGAAAAACACTGTGTGAGCACCAGGCTGGAGATTAACTAAGATAAGTCCTAGACAAACCATCCCATGCCTTAGTCATTTCACACGGTTCATTGAATGAGGTTCACCACCATAGACTTGTTGTTTAGTTCTCAGGTGTCATTGATAATCATGATCACTGAAGTCTTCAGAACCATTCCTTTTGAGAACAGAATTGGTTCTGGATTTAGGGACTACTGGTTGGTTGTCCCAGATGATATATGGAAGCCTCTCCTCCATCCTCCTGTTCTCTGCATATATACAAAATGGCACAACATCTCTTTACATTTGTTAAAAGATGATGTTATCATACATTAACATACACAGATGGAGATGGGGAAGGTTAAGGTGGGTGTTGTCCAAGCACACCTCTCCTAGTTGATGATGTAGTGAATTTCACTGTGATGTACTGTGGCAATCACAAGACCATATGCTGAGACAGGGTAGCTTAACACAATTACAAGCATTTATGTGATCTAAGTTCCACCATGTTTGAACCACAGTAGACCTGGGCACAAGGAGGACCAGACACAGTACAGCAATCATTGTGACATAGCAACATGGGACAGGCATTGTGAAGGGAAATGGAAAATAGGCATTTACAACTGCAATATGCATTATGTATTAACTAATGGCATTTACCCAATTAGCAGACCAGACATCCATTCCAATGGCTGTGATGTTGGTGCATGAATGTCCTATTCCATATACACTTACACAGCAATGCCAGACCTCACCCCTTTTTCACCCAGACTTGTCTCACAGGTACATCATCATCATCATGTGCTCTTTCCCCACTGAGTAATTTTCATGTCTACTACAGTAGGTAACAGAAGCTCAATTGCATAGCAATTGTTCACATATGCACCAAAGCACATATGTGGAAAACATGTTTAGTCCTTGTGAGTTTGCATGAGCCATACATTATATTCAGCCAACTAAGACACAGGTTCACACACCTATTGTCCTCTTAGGAACTAGTTTATATGAACCTACCAACAGTAGAGGTACCCGTGTAATGCTGCAGAGAGAAATGGTATTCTCTTGAGCGTAATCTAGCCACCAGGCCATCACATGAAATTTGCAATTCTGGCGTGCCATCACTTCCCGCCTACATATTGATATTGAAGCATCTTTCCTTCTACTAATGTGAGAGGCTACTTATCAAAGCACCAGCTCATTCACTCCAACATTCTCAGCGTTTTACAAAGGAACTTGTACATGTTTACATCACCCATTCTAATTCAGACTGCCATATGTTAACTCGCGAGAGCAAAGGTACAGTTGATTTAAGAATGAATCATCCTAGGCATGAAGAATGCACAAGGGGTTTGGGTTTGCGAATTTGCATGAGTGTACTATACATTCATCAAGCATACTCACCCAGTCACAACAAGGGATTGATATGCACTTGGGGTATACAGCGTAGAAAGACCTGTCAAGGTTGAAGAAGCAGTATCCAGAATACTGGCGCACAGAAGTTAGGTTTTCCACCTTCACATTTACTTCACAAAATACTCATATATTCTTCTCTTTCGTTCACTAGGCATCCAGAACATTAAAGTATGTTTTAAAGTGGTACCTGTTGTCCAGAGAACAATATATTATAGAATCTTTAAGGGCATTTTTGCGTCATCACATCACAAACTAGCGACTGCTCCTGGTGGAATCCCCGCTCAAACTAATTGGATATTCAAATGTGGCCCAGTGAATAGCGTGGGCTGCCACGTACTAGCCAATGAAAAGACAAGCGCATACCGCTAGCCTCCCCCAACTCGTTCTGGAACATTCGATCTAATAATAGCCCTTCTATCTGGGATGGTCCCCGCTCAGACTTAAAGTATTTTTATGAATGTGTCGGGCTGGGAATGGGGGTTCAGTTCCATCATGTTACACACCAGAAGATGCGAATGACGTCATTGATCTACCACTGGTACCCAATGTATAAGTGAACACCTAGGGATATACAAATCACAGCCTGCCAAATTTATTTCTCTGACCTGTTGTCAGGTTTCATTCACCGCCACAAGAAAGAGGCAATCTACATGTTTTCGGGTTTCTGACACCACCACAAGCAAGAGGCAATCTACCTGTTGTCATGTTTCTTACACCGCCACAAGAAAGAGGCAATCTGTCTGTTGTCAGGTTTCTTGCACCGTCACAAGTAAGAGGCAATCTATTGACCCCATTCTGGGTTGTATTTCTAGTTATTCATATAAACTGTTGTGCATACAAAACTACCCTGATAGCAACATAAATAATTACACCAAGCAGGTGTCTTACACAATTCATATTAACTATGTCAGCTTGTGGAAGCCATGGTGGCTTGAGGGCTGACAGGCTTGCTTGCCGGCTGGTGGTCCTGGGTTCGAATTCGCATCAGGGCTTACTTTGAAAGATGGCCCAGCATAAAACGGATACCAGCAAATATTTATGGAAGTGAAAGGCGACCGTCATGATACTGACATCAGCCCTCGAGTGCCGATTGTTGTATACAAATATGTTGCTAGCTCCATATGCCCAATGTAAAGAAAGAGTCTTGTACATTTCTTGCAAAGCAACGAGAACCAATATTGGAGAAACTGGTATACCATTGTGATGTCCTGATGTTACAAGAGTTGAGTTGAGTTGAGTTAAGAACCGACATCACTGCACTCAGGACATTCCCATACGTGCTCTGTCCCCTCGTTCAACAGCCAGCGAAGAGTCATACTACTAATCGTTCCCACCGCTATCTGATTAAAAGTTCTCCTGGTCTTCCCTCTCAGTTACAAGAACTTTAAGTGCCCTAGCTATATGTGTTACATTAACCCAACCTGGCAGGGAAGACATGGCCAGGCTTTGGTGGTCAAGGATGGCTTACAGCAGTGGTTCTCAACCGGTGGGGAATCCTCCCCCCCCCCCCTTGGGGGAGAGGAATTTTTAGGGTTTTCAGGGGGGGGGGGGGGAGGAATTAAGATTATTTCAAGATCGCGATAATACAAGAACCGATTACTTGATATTGTTTTTCCATTCATACTGTACGGTTCTGTCCGTCTCACCGTTTTAAATTTCAATTTATAAAGTAAGTAGACCCACAAATTTATGTTTTATGTGGACGTCTAGACTTGTTTTAGTATGTGATATTAAATTTAGCTTCCATTATTACGTATACTGTTTAGGGGCGGGGGCGGGATTGTTAGGTAGGAAATACGAAAGGGGGTAAATAACGTTCTGAAAATATGGTGAAAGGGAGCATGGGCCAAATTTTTAAGCAGGTAATACAAAAGGGGGGGGGGGGAATGACGTTCTAAAAATATGGTGAAGGGGGCACGGGCCAAAAAAGGTTGAGAACAACTGGCTTACAGCATACGATACTGGATATGAGTGGGTGGGGTCAGGAAAGTAAAGAGATGCAGGGATGCAGATACAAATTGGACGATACAGCTGGAACCTAATAAATATTTATGTAAGTGGGGAATCTTGCGTAAGCAGAGAGAGTTGGGACTGGCTGAAAGGTTCAGTGGATACCCCTGGTATCAGGTGTCTCCATTCTGTGAAGAGAAATGCTCTAGAAATATTCCCCCTGAGATTCCCTTCATGTCTGTTGCAGAAGTGTATAAATATCTCTCAAAGCTCAAAGCAACAAATTCAGAAGGCCTAGATGGTATCAGTAATAAAATTCTTCGCTGTGCTGCACCAATTATTAGTGAGTCCTTGACGTTCATATATAACCAGTGCCTGTCCAAAAACTACTTTACATCTGCCTTTAAAATCGCTAAAGTTTATCCTCTACTTAAAAATGGCTCAACTGATAATAGCGTCTTGGGTAATTATAGACCTATTTCCCTACTATCGTCGCTATCAAAGCCATTAGAAAAACACATACATAAAATAGCATTACACCATTTAATTAACAACGATCTAATAATTGACAGTCAATCTGGGTTTCGACCTAAATATTCTTGCCATAGTGCCCTAACAAAAATGACCGATAACTGGCATCTTTGTATCAACAATGGCAACATTTGTGGAGCAGTATTTGTAGACTTTAAAAAGGCCTTTGATATGGTAGATCATGATATTTTAATTAGAAAATTCAAACAAATGAAAACTAGCACAGGTATGGTGAACCTAATTGCGTCATTTTTATCCGAAAGACAACAAGTAGTGTCCTTCAATAACTGTTTGTCAAAATCCACACAACTTAATATTGGTGTGCCCCAGGGCTCAATACTAGGACCGCTGCTTTTTGCAGTTTATATTAACGATCTTCCTTTATACCTCAATACTTTGTGTAACCTATTTGCAGACGACTGCACTATATACACTAGTCAAGAAAACCTTAGTGACTTAGAGAGCTCTTTGCAAAACGAACTTGATAACCTTAGTAGATGGAGCAATGAAAACCGCATGATTATTAACATCGACAAAACCAAATCCATGCTAATCATTCATTGGCACCTTTCCGTCTTGACAGACGATAATTTGGTACATTGTGCTTCAAAAAGGCTTAATAACTACGATCCATGGCGGTGGCGAGTGTGGCTGGTAAGGAGAATTCTTGCTGCAAATGTTTGCCCACAGTAGGTGCATGTGAAAACATGGTCACTTCAACCATTTTGCACCATCTTACGTCTCTCACGCTTTATGTGTGCTTTATCTGCAATCATTTTCTCCTTTGTCTTTATTCCATTTCTGATAGTTGCCCTCCATGCAACACGTTCAGCGGCGACGTGCTCCCAATGTGCATTATCAATGCCTGTATCAATCATGTCCCGCTTACACACATCTTTGTATCGTAGTAGAGGCCGACCCTGAGATCTCCTACCCGTCTGTAATTCCCCAAAAAAGATGTCCTTTGGTATTCTACCATCATCCATCCTCCTAACGTGTCCTATCCATCTAAGTCTACGAAGACTGAGCATGGAATACACCGTCACACAACCTGATCTTTCCAATACTTCAGTATTTGTGATTTTGTCTTGCCACTTAATACCAAGTATTCTTCGCAGACACCGCATATGAAAGCTGTTTAAACGTTTCTCTTGGCGTGAGTAAGTTGTCCAGGTTTCACTGCCATAAAGAAGAGTACTAAGGACACAGGCTTGGTAGACGAGGACTTTTGTTTTGGCAGTAAGCTTCCTGTTCTCCCAGACTCTTTTTGCTAACATGTTCATTGTTGTTGCTGCCTTGCCAATCCTGATGCTGATTTCCTGATCGAGAGATAATTTGCTATTTACCTCTGATCCTAGATATGTAAAATGGTCTACTATCTCCAGTTCGGCGTCGTCAATAAAGATTGATGGTACACCATGTGCACCTTGTGACATAATCTGTGTCTTCTTTTTGTTAATTGTTAAACCAAATTCAGAACAAGCATTGGAGAATGCAGATAGTAGATGTTGTAATTCTTCCTCAGAGTGGGTCGTAATCGCAGCATCATCCGCAAAAAGCAACTCTCTGATTAGTACCCTGCTAATTTTGGTCTTGGCCTTCAATCTCTGAGCATTATAGAGGCCACCATCTGAGCGTGAGTGAATGTATATACCGTCATCCTGATCACGAAAGGCATATTTCAGTAGAAGTGAAAAGTATATCCCAAAGAGGGTGGGGGATAGTACACAACCTTGCTTAACTCCACTCTTGATTTCAAACTCTTCTGAAGTTGAGCCATCAAACTTGATTATACCCTTCATGCCTGTGTGGAACGATTCCACAATGGACAGAAGAGTTGGTGGGCAGCCAATCTTCTTTAGTGCTTTGAACAGACCCTCACGACTGACCAAATCGAATGCCTTTGTGAGGTCGATGAAGGCAATAAACAGTGGCTGATTTTGTTCCCGGCATTTTTCTTGCATCTGTCGCAATGAGAATATCATATCAATGGTAGACCGGTTCTGACGGAAGCCGCACTGTGATTCGGGGTAGACTTGATCTCCCAGGACTTGAAGTCTGTGCAGGACAATTCTGGCAAATACTTTCCCAACAATACACAGTAAGTGAGATACCCCTATAGTTGTTACAGTCGCTCCGATCTCCCTTGTTCTTGTACAGCGTTATGATGTTTGAATCTTTGAAATCCTGTGGGACTTGTCCTTCTCGCCAGCATAGCTCTATTAGCTGGTGGATCTGTAGAGCGAGTGTGTCTTGCCCACTCCTGATCACCTCTATTGGAATCCCATCCTTACCTGGAGCCTTGCCAGATGCAAGCTCATTTATAGCACACTTAACTTCTGTTATAGTGGGAAGTGTGTCCAGGTGGTCAAGAGTTGGCAGGGCCTCTATGGCGTTGAGGGCATCATCCGCTAGCTTGGTCTCACTTGAGTAAAGCTCTAAATAGTGCTCGACCCATCTATCCATCTGCTGTTTCTTATCAGTGATGATTTCTCCAGTCAAGGTTTTCAGCGGTGCACTTCTTTTGATCATTGGACCACAGGCTTTCTTTATCCCTTCATACATGCTTCTGATGTTTCCCTTATCACTTGCGATTTGAATGGACTCACATAACTTGATCCAATAGTCATTCGCACACTGCCTGGCAGCCTTTTGTACATCCTTCCTCGCTTGCTTCAGCTCACTCAGAGTGTTACGCGTTGGTCTTTCCTTGTTTCTTAAGAGAGCTATCTTCTTTTTATCAATCAAGGGCTGCAGTATCTGGCTGTTTGCCGCAAACCAGTCCTGCCTCTTATGATCCACAGTGCCGTAAACCCCTACCGCTGTTTTATAAATAGTTTCCTTAAGTTTACTCCATTTATCATTTACTATACAATTTTCTGATGTATCATTGAAAGCGTCTTCAAGTTGCTGTTGAAATTCAAAGCACTTTCCAGGATCGTGAGTGTTAGTAATATTAATCCTGGGGCTAGACTTGTGTTTAGCTGTGTAGATTCTCTTTGGTCTCAGTCTAACCCTTGCAACAACCAAAGAATGATCTGTATCACAGTCAGCACTGTGGTAACTTCGAGTTAATGATGTATGGTTCAGATGTTGTCTCCGTGTGATAATGAAGTCCAGCTGATGCCAATGGCCGGATCTTGGATGTTTCCATGTGACCTTATGCATCTCTTTTGTTTTAAAAAAGGAGTTTGTAATACATAGGTCATTTCTAGTGCAATGCTCCAGCAGCCTTTGCCCATTATCATTCATGCGACCGATGTTGTATTTTCCAAGGCACACTGGCCATGAACTCGAGTCCCTGCCCACACGAGCATTGAAATCACCGAGCATATAAATGTAGTCGGATTTTGGAACTGCCTTGATCGCAGAGTCTAGCTGCTCATAGAACGTATCCTTTACATCATCAGAGGAAGTTAGTGTCGGTGCATATGCAGTGATAATGGTGGCAAATCCACAAGAGGTTGCCAAGCGCAGTGATAATAATCTTTCATTACCTCCAGCTGCGATATCAATCATTCCCAGTAGCGAATTCTTCACTGCAAAGCCCACACCATGTTGCCTTTTTCTGCCTGCCCTCTTCCCTTCCAAAAAAAAGGTGTAATTGTTTTCCCTGAGTGACCCTTCCTCAGCGAGGCGAGTCTCCTGCAGGCCAGCGATATCAATGTTAAGACGATTGAGTTCAGCATCAATCACAGCCGTTTTTCTCACATCGTCAATATTGGTCAAGTCAGTGGAAAATCCTGGACACATGGTTCTCACGTTCCAGGTTGCAAGCCGTAGCTTGAGGTTTCTATTCTTTTTATTAGTACCTGGTGCATTGGTTTTACAGCCTGCGATTCAGATTTTGTCCTAGCCCCAAGCACCCATTGAAGCAGGCAGGCTGTGGCGGATCAGCACCCAATTGGCTGGGGGCTGCCCAGCTTGAGGCGGGCGGTAGCTGATCAGTGACACCTGTAGGTGTCTCCCACCGTCAGAGGCAACGCGTGGCGCCCCATGTCTACGCCAACTGGACAAGGACTTATAACCCGTAACAGTTGCCTCTCGCTTTGATTCCGAGACCGGTTAAGACCAGGGATGGAGTTATTGCCTCTCCATAGCACAAAGCCTGGGCTAAAATAAAGAAACCATGTGTTGCCCATGCAGCATGATCCCTCTCTCGGCCTGCCTAGTTTACTCCGGAGGAAAGTTGACACCTATAATCTGGAACAAGACAAGCTGCAGAAGCTGCCGGATCAGCAAAGCAATGCTCTAACTGTCCGCCTGTCGGAGCTTCGATCCTAGACCAGTCGCCAACCAAGGCTTAGGGCCTGGTCTGCCCTGCCATGACTTATATTGTCTTTGGATTGCATTTCCTCGCACCAGGATAAGGCTAGTACCCTCCCAATTGCGCTCTTCCGCCCGAAGCCGTTGGCACAATGTGGGGTGTCGGGTTTGGTAAGCGCCGCCCAACATTCGGCGCGGACAGAAAGCAGTTAGTACCGTCTACTGTCATCCGGTAGCTCAGTCATATCTGACAAGACCTGACTTGCTTATAACGACCAGACAAAAACTACAGACCCTAGGCATAACTGGGGCACCGCTTGATCTCTACGTGGACACATTACCTATAATTAATGTAAATGAACACAAAACATTAGGTCTTTTAATTGACAGAGATCTAAGCTGGATCTATCATGTTAACGCCCTCACCAAGAGAATAGCACAAAAAGTTTACCAACTTACTAAAATTCAGCACTTCTTGGATGAAAGCACACGAAAAATATTCTATGCATGCTATATCCAATCACCTCTCGACTATTGTTCCACAGTCTGGGATGGGTGCCCTAAATCTAATATGAAACGACTGTGTTCGCTTCAAAACCGCGCTATGCGTCTAGTTTCTGGTATAAAGCACGTTGAAAGTAATAACTTATATAGTCATCTAAGACTTCTACCACTTCGAAAGCGATTCCTTTTTAACAAAGCCAAATTAGTGAATAAAATTATATCTGAAAATACCCCAGAGTATCTTCTACCGTTAATTCAATCTAATCAACAATGAACAGCAAGCGCTTAAATTTATTACAGGTTCCTATGCCTAGATTGGACTTATAGAAAACATGTCTTGCGTATTCTGGTGCTCACTTGTGGAATAGCCTTCCACCAGATCTGAAAACGCCAATGAGTCCCTACACATTCAACCGAAAACTCTTTCAATACTTACTTCATACCGACTTTATGCCTCCATAAGTCACCTACTGGTATCATTTTTTTCAATATCAAGGGTGAAAGAGTAAGTGAATATCTGTACACGTATGTGTGAGAGATTGAGTGAGAGAATGAGTTAGTGTGAGAGAGAGGTTGTGTTGTGTGTATACCTGTCTGTGTGAGAGAGTGAGAAAGTGAGTGAGTGAGTGCGAGTTAGAGAGCCGCCGGGTGAGTGAGTGAGTAAAGGAGAGTGAGTTAGTGAGTGAGGGGGAGAATTTGTGTGTATGTGCGTGTGTGGGTGAGTGTGAGAGCGAGTGAGTGTGCAAGAGAGAGACAGTGGGTGAGTGAGAGAGTGCATGAGAAGTTAATGAGAGAGAGAGAGAGAGTATGTGTGAGTAAGTGTGTGGGTGGATGGGTTGGTGTGTATATGTGTCCATACGTGTGTATGCGTGTGTGTATGTGTGTGCACGTCTGAATGTGCGTGTGGGTGTGTATGTGTAAGTGTGTAAATGTGTGCTTGTGTGTGTATGTTTATATGTGTTTATGTGTGCGTACATGTGTGCCTGTGTTTATATGTATGTGCGTGTGTATATGTGTGTATGTGCGTTTATATATATATATATATATATATATATATATATATATATATATGTGTGTGTGTGTGTGTGTGTGTGTGTGTGTGTGTGTGTGCATGCATGCAGTGTATGTGAGGGAGTGTGTATTTGTGTGTGTGTGTGTGTAAGTATGTGTATATGAGTGTGCGTGTGGATATGTATTTATTTGCGTGTGTATATTGTGTGTATGCTCGTGTGTGTATGTGTATATGCTTTCGTGTGTATGCGAGGGAGTGTGTATTTGATAGCGAGAGGGTATGTGTTTGTCTGCGTGTGAGTGAAAGTGAAAGAGAGTGTGATATTGAGTAAATGAAAGATGGAGAGAGTGACTTAATGGGTGAAATAGTGATTGTGATTGAGAGAGAGAGAGAGAGAGAGAGAGAGAGAGAGAGAGAGAGAGAGAGAGAGAGAGAGGGGGGGGAGGGGGAGAGTGAGCGAACGAGAGAGAGACAGTGGAAGAATGGATTTGTTAATGTGTGTATGTGTGCGCGCATTGTTTGTGAGTGTCTATGGGTGTGTGTTGGTGAGAAGAGAGAGAGAAAGAGACAGAGAAAGAGAGAGAGATTTAAGCGCACGCATATCATGTAACATGCTATTCCATATATGTTATGTATCCTCATGTTCATATTACCATTTTGAATGCCAATTGATGTTATAATTTATAACATGAACACATGTACATCACTGTAGAGTGGGTGAGAGAATTAGGGAGTATGAGAGAGAGAGAGAGAGAGAGAGAGAGAGAGATAATGAGTGTGAGTGTGTGTGTGTCTGTGTAATAGAGAGAGAGAGAGAAAGAGAGAGAGAGAGAGAGAGAGATGGGGATGGGGGATGTGTGTGTGGGTGGATTCGTGATGTGTGTGGGTGGGCTCAGAATGTGTGGGTGGGCGGGGTGGGATTTTGTGGGTGGGGGATTTGTGTGTGGGTACGTGCGGGATGTATGTGTTGGCGGGGAGGTGTGTGTGTGTGTGTGGGTGGGGATGTGTGTTTGGCTAGGTGGTTGTGGGTGAAGGAGGATATGTTGGTGGATGATTGATAGTGGGTTATGGAATGGGTGGGGGTTATATGTGTGGGTGGGGATATGTGGTGGGTGGGAGATGTGTGCAAGTGTGGTTGTGGGTTTGGGGATGTGTGTGTGGGTGAGGGATGTATATGGGTGTGGGATGTTTGGGTGGATGGGTGGGGAGTTGGGTGTGTTTGGGTGAATGTGTGTGGGGGATGTGTGGGGTTGGGGGAGGAGTGCATGATGGTTGTGGATTTGGGGATGTGTGTGTGGGTGGGTAATATGTCTGGCTGGGTTGGGGTGTATGTGGCTGGATGAAGGATGTATGTGTGAGTAATGAGGGTGATTGTAGTTGGGGGATGTGTGGATGGGTAGGAGATGTGTGGGGAGATTGTGTGTGCGTGAGGGATGTGTCTTTGGGATGTGTGTGGCTGTGGTATTGTGTGGGAGGGGAGCTGGGTGTGGATAAAGGATGTGTTTGGGAGTGGGTGGGGTGTGGTTGGGTGTGTGGGTGGGTGAAGGATGTGTGTGAGGGTGAAGGATGTGTGTTTAGCTGGGTGGTTGGGATGTGTGAGTGTGGGTTGGTAGATAGGAGATGTATGTTTCGATAAGTGGGTGAGGGATGTGTGGGTGTTAGTGGTTGAGTGATAAGTACGTGTGTCTAGGGATGTGTGATGGGATGAATGTATGGGTTGGGGATGTGTGTGTTGGTTGTGTGTGCGTGGAGGGGAGGTGTGTGTTTGTGAATGGGGGATATGTTGGTGGGTGGGGATGTGTGTGAGGGATGGGTGGGGAGATTGTGCGTGGGTGGGGATGTGTGTGTGTATGGTTAGGGGTGTGTGGTTAAGGGATGTGTGAGTGGGGGTGGGTGGGTGGAGGATGTGTGGGTGGGTGATTGTATATGAGTAAGGGTGTGTGGTTAAGGGATGTGTGGGTTGGGGGGATGGGTGGGTAGAGGATGTGTGGGTGGGAAGAGGATGTGTGGGTGGGTAGAGGATATGTGGGTGGGTGAGCGTGTGTAGTTAGCAGATGGTGGGGGATGTTTGTAGGGGTGGGCTCGGGATCTTTGAGTGGGCTGGGGGAGACGGGAGATTATGTGGGTGGGTGCGTAATTTGTGTGTAGGTAGGTGCGGTATATATGAGTTGACAGGGAGATGTGTGTGTGTGTGCGTGGGAGATGTGTGGCCAAGGATTGTGTGTTTGCTGGGTGGTTGGAGGTGTGAGGGTGGAGGAGGATATGTGTGTGAGTGATTGTTTTGGGGTAATGGGACGTGTAGAGGATATGTGAGTGGGTGGGGGATGTGTGTAAGTGGGTGGATGTGTGGGTTGGGGAATGTATGTGTGCTTGGGCTGTGGGTGGATGGGATGTGTATGTGGGTGGGGAGATGTGTAGGTGTAGGGATGTGGTGGATGGTTGGGGGCATGTATGTGTGTGTGGATTATGTGTGTGGTTGGATTGGGGAGATGGAGTGAATGAAGGATGTGTGGGTGGGTGGTGGATGTGTCTCATAACATAACATAGTAATATGCATTGTTTATGTTTACAAAATTCATGTGATAATGTTTTTCCTATGCACTGTTGAGGAAAGAAAGATGAGTGATTGGAAGGGCCGAATGTAAGACGGGCCTGCGTGCCCAATTTGTTACCCTTTGAAAATAAAGTATGTTTGTTTGTTTGTTTGTTTGTTTGTCTGATATGTGGTGAATTCAATGCCCTCGCCAAGGAGTGGGACAGTTCGGGAGAGAACAGACAGGGTACTGCTCTTGCCGAGGCCTTGCTTGAGACGATGTTGTCTCTTTAAATGACGGGACACCCTCTAGGCTAGCAATGAGACCGGGCGACCCTGATGTGGTCATCGACCTGGAACTTGTATCAAATGAGGCGGCATCAGACATACAATGGAGTGTCCTTGCGGATCATGGAAGCGACCACCTCCTCTGTTCTGTGCTGATACCTAGGTTCGGCACATTCAGGGCTATAAGAGCCCACAGAGCATTCAGTTATAATTGCGACCACTCTTCGCTCTTGGGGCGTCTTAGATCACAGGGAAGATCTAAACCAACAAGAAGAATCTTCACCCAAACACCATGGAGGACATCAGAGGTGGAGAATTCGTGGAGGGAAAAGAGGGCGGCCATAAGGAATTGATAGAGGGTGCAGAGAGCAAACAATACAGTTGACACAGAATTGGAGGAGACAGAAAGCTATTTAAACAAATTAAAGGTGCAGGATTTTTAACTCCAGGCAGCAGAGGCAAAAATGTTAAAGTGGGAACAGTTTATCAATGAAGTCGGTGGGGATGTGACATTGGGTACATTCTGGAGGCTTCACCGGCAGATGAAGAGACAGGCGATGCTTGGTACACAAGACACCGTTTATGATGATAACGGCCGATATATTACAACTACAAGGACAAAGGGGAGGCTTTTCTTGAATGATTTTTATCACAGACGGATCAGCAAGATAGACATATTAGAGACATGGTAAGAGAAGCCTTGTCACCGGTCACTAGGAAGGAGGACTGTGAGATTAAGGTGGAGGATATTAGACGGGTACTGAAGTGGGCTAAAGACACAGCGCCAGGCCCGGATGGGGTGAGGTATACAAATATGAGTAACATGAATGATGGGACTTGGAGAAGATGGCTCTTTGTTTTAACCTAAACATCAATACTGCGGAAATACCCCACGATTGGCCGCATAGCTACCTGGTCCCATTCCCATAGCCAGGTAAGGAGCACCCCAGACTTACTAGATACCGAATCATAACCCTTCAAACACATATGTCAAAGTCCTCGAAAAGATAGTAGCACGCAGGCTCCAGCGACATTTGGAAAGTCGTAATCTGCATCCCAATGGGCTCGGAATTTACCGGCCTGGGAAGGACACCTGGGCCAATGCTGCAACTTTTGCATTTGATGTCTACGGGGGCTTCAGGGATAAACAGGAGACAGTGGCGAGTATCTCTTGACCTGGAGGATGCGTATAACACGGTCAGGTATGATCGGTTAATACACACACTGTTGGACATGAAGGTCTGCCCTTGCCTTGTCAGATGGATTGCGGCGGTCCTTTATGAGCATAAGGTTGCACTGCGTATGGGTGTCTGGACGTCTGACCCTTGTACTATTACACCTGGGTTGCCACAGAAATCTGCGATGACCCCAGTGCTCTTTAATACTTGGAAGGTTGAAGAGCATACAGAACGCTGCCATGTGGGTAATCCTGGGGTGCACAAAGGATACATCAATTATATGCATGAGGCATATCCTGGCGCTACCAACAATGACGGATAGGGCATAGTGTCCTTCAGGCCAAATGGTACCTAAGAGTTGCTGCAGATAGGGATCACCTCCCAGCATGAAGCCATGGATATGGTCAAAGATCATAGACTAAGACGAGGCAGGTTCTGGATGGCACAGTCAGAAATATATATACGTCAGGTGTGTGATCTAGAGACCACAATCGTGAAATACAGTGGGTTGAAGTTCTGGAAGACGCGACGGACTGTCACAATGTAATAGTCATATTGGATCGTGAGTGCAAAGAATGGGCAGCGGGCCGCACTGACTTAGAAGTGCAACAACTGATCCAGAGTAACACACATCAGGATGACATAGTCATCTACACTTATGGGTCAGAGTAACACACATCAAGATGACATAGACATCTAAACTGATGGGTCAGAGTAACACACATCAGGATGACATAGACATCTAAACTGATGGGTCAGAGTAACACACATCAGGATGACATAGACATCTAAACTGATGGGTCAGAGTAACACACATCAGGATGACATAGACATCTAAACTGATGGGTCAGAGTAACACACATCAGGATGACATAGAAATCTAAACTGAGGGTCAGGATTAACACCACATCCGTGATGACATAGACACTACACTGAGGGTCAGAGTAACACACATCAAGATGACAATCTACACTTATGGGGTCAAGTAACACAGCATCAAGGATAAAATAATCTACAACTGATGGGTCAGTAGTAGTACACACAGTCAAGAGGACATATCAACACTTGAGGGTTCAGAGGAACACACATCAAGATGAAATATCTACACGGATGGGTCAGGAGTAACACACATCAAGATGACACTATATCCAACTGGATGGGTCAGAGTAACACACATCAAGATGAAATATCTACACTGATGGGTCAGAGTAACAACACCCATCAAGATTAAATATCTAGCACTGATGTGTCAGAGTACACACATCAAGATGAGCAACATATCTACACTGATTGGGCAGAGTAAACACACATCAAGATGAAATATCTACAGCTGATGGGTCAGAGGTAACACACATCAGATGACAGTATATCTACACTGAATGGGTCAGAGTAACACACATCATAGATGACATATCTACAACTGAGGGGTCAGAGTTAAGACACACATCAAGATGAAATATCTACGCTGATGGGTCAGAGTAACACACATCAAGATGACATATCTACACTGATGGGTCAGAGTAACACACATCAAGATGACATATCTACACTGAGAGACAGGAGTAACACACATCAAGATGAAATATCTACACTGATGGGTCAGAGTAACACACATCAAGAAGACAATATCTACACTGATGTGTCAGGAGTAACACACATCAATATGACATATCTACACTGATGGTCAGAATAACACACATCCAAGATGAAATATCTACATGATGGGGTCAGAGTAACACACATCAAGATGACATATCTACACTGATGGGGTCAGAGTAACACACATCACAAGATGACATATCTACACTGATGGGTCAGAGTAACACACATCAAGATGACATATCTACACTGATGGGTCAGAGTAACACACATCAAGATGAACATATCTACAACTGATGGGTCAGAGTAACACACACATCAAAGATGACATATCTACACTGATGGGTCCAGAGTAAACACACATCAAGATGAAATATCTACACTGATGGGTCAGAGTAACACACATCAAGATGACATATCTACACTGATGGGTCAGAGTAACACACATCAAGATGACATAGACATCTACACTGATGGGTCAGAGTAACACACATCAAGATGACATAGACATCTACACTGATGGGTCAGAGTAACACACATCAAGATGACATATCTACACTGATGGGTCAGAGTAACACACATCAAGATGACATATCTACACTGATGGGTCAGAGTAACACACATCAAGATGACATATCTACACTGATGGGTCAGAGTAACACACATCAAGATGACATAGACATCTACACTGATGGGTCAGAGTAACACACATCAAGATGACATATCTACACTGATGGGTCAGAGTAACACACATCAAGATGACATATCTACACTGATGGGTCAGAGTAACACACATCAAGATAGACATATCTACACTGATGGGTCAGAGTAACACACATCAAGATGACATATCTACACTGATGGGTCAGAGTAACACACATCAAGATGAAATATCTACACTGATGGGTCAGAGTACCACACATCAAGATGACATATCTACACTGATGGGTCAGAGTAACACACATCAAGATGACATATCTACACTGATTGGGTCAGGAGTAACACACATCCAAGATGACATATCTACACTGATGGGTCAGAGTAACACACATCAAGATGAAATATCTACACTGATGAGGTCAGAGTAACACACATCAAGATGACATTCTACACTGATGGGTCAGAGTAAACACACATCAAGATGAATATATCTACACTGATGGTGACAGAGTTACACACACATCAAGTGACATATCTACACTGATGGGTCAGAGTAACACACATCAAGATGAATATCTACACTGATGGGTCAGAGTAACACACATCAAGATGACATATCTACACTGATGGGTCAGAGTAACACACATCAAGATGACATATCTACACTGATGGGTCAGAGTAACACACATCAAGATGAAATATCTACACTGATGGGTCAGAGTAACACACATCAAGATGAAATATCTACACTGATGGGTCAGAGTAACACACATCAAGATGAAATATCTACACTGATGGGTCAGAGTAACACACATCAAGATGACATATCTACACTGATGGGTCAGAGTAACACACATCAAGATGACATATCTACACTGATGGGTCAGAGTAACACACATCAAGATGACATATCTACACTGATGGGTCAGAGTAACACACATCAAGATGACATATCTACACTGATGGGTCAGAGTAACACACATCAAGATGACATATCTACACTGATGGGTCAGAGTAACACACATCAAGATGACATATCTACACTGATGGGTCAGAGTAACACACATCAAGATGACATATCTACACTGATGGGTCAGAGTAACACACATCAAGATGAAATATCTACACTGATGGGTCAGAGTAACACACATCAAGATGACATATCTACACTGATGGGTCAGAGTAACACACATCAAGATGAAATATCTACACTGATGGGTCAGAGTAACACACATCAAGATGACATATCTACACTGATGGGTCAGAGTAACACACATCAAGATGACATATCTACACTGATGGGTCAGAGTAACACACATCAAGATGACATATCTACACTGATGGGTCAGAGTAACACACATCAAGATGACATATCTACACTGATGGGTCAGAGTAACACACATCAAGATGAAATATCTACACTGATGGGTCAGAGTAACACACATCAAGATGACATATCTACACTGATGGGTCAGAGTAACACACATCAAGATGACATATCTACACTGATGGGTCAGAGTAACACACATCAAGATGACATATCTACACTGATGGGTCAGAGTAACACACATCAAGATGACATATCTACACTGATGGGTCAGAGTAACACACATCAAGATGACATATCTACACTGATGGGTCAGAGTAACACACATCAAGATGACATATCTACACTGATGGGTCAGAGTAACACACATCAAGATGACATATCTACACTGATGGGTCAGAGTAACACACATCAAGATGACATATCTACACTGATGGGTCAGAGTAACACACATCAAGATGACATATCTACACTGATGGGTCAGAGTAACACACATCAAGATGACATATCTACACTGATGGGTCAGAGTAACACACATCAAGATGACATATCTACACTGATGGGTCAGAGTAACACACATCAAGATGACATATCTACACTGATGGGTCAGAGTAACACACATCAAGATGACATATCTACACTGATGGGTCAGAGTAACACACATCAAGATGACATATCTACACTGATGGGTCAGAGTAACACACATCAAGATGACATATCTACACTGATGGGTCAGAGTAACACACATCAAGATGACATATCTACACTGATGGGTCAGAGTAACACACATCAAGATGAAATATCTACACTGATGGGTCAGAGTAACACACATCAAGATGACATATCTACACTGATGGGTCAGAGTAACACACATCAAGATGACATATCTACACTGATGGGTCAGAGTAACACACATCAAGATGACATATCTACACTGATGGGTCAGAGTAACACACATCAAGATGACATATCTACACTGATGGGTCAGAGTAACACACATCAAGATGACATATCTACACTGATGGGTCAGAGTAACACACATCAAGATGACATATCTACACTGATGGGTCAGAGTAACACACATCAAGATGACATATCTACACTGATGGGTCAGAGTAACACACATCAAGATGACATATCTACACTGATGGGTCAGAGTAACACACATCAAGATGACATATCTACACTGATGGGTCAGAGTAACACACATCAAGATGACATATCTACACTGATGGGTCAGAGTAACACACATCAAGATGACATATCTACACTGATGGGTCAGAGTAACACACATCAAGATGACATATCTACACTGATGGGTCAGAGTAACACACATCAAGATGACATATCTACACTGATGGGTCAGAGTAACACACATCAAGATGACATATCTACACTGATGGGTCAGAGTAACACACATCAAGATGACATATCTACACTGATGGGTCAGAGTAACACACATCAAGATGACATATCTACACTGATGGGTCAGAGTAACACACATCAAGATGACATATCTACACTGATGGGTCAGAGTAACACACATCAAGATGACATATCTACACTGATGGGTCAGAGTAACACACATCAAGATGAAATATCTACACTGATGGGTCAGAGTAACACACATCAAGATGACATATCTACACTGATGGGTCAGAGTAACACACATCAAGATGACATATCTACACTGATGGGTCAGAGTAACACACATCAAGATGACATATCTACACTGATGGGTCAGAGTAACACACATCAAGATGACATATCTACACTGATGGGTCAGAGTAACACACATCAAGATGACATATCTACACTGATGGGTCAGAGTAACACACATCAAGATGACATATCTACACTGATGGGTCAGAGTAACACACATCAAGATGACATATCTACACTGATGGGTCAGAGTAACACACATCAAGATGACATATCTACACTGATGGGTCAGAGTAACACACATCAAGATGACATATCTACACTGATGGGTCAGAGTAACACACATCAAGATGAAATATCTACACTGATGGGTCAGAGTAACACACATCAAGATGACATATCTACACTGATGGGTCAGAGTAACACACATCAAGATGACATATCTACACTGATGGGTCAGAGTAACACACATCAAGATGACATATCTACACTGATGGGTCAGAGTAACACACATCAAGATGAAATATCTACACTGATGGGTCAGAGTAACACACATCAAGATGACATATCTACACTGATGGGTCAGAGTAACACACATCAAGATGAAATATCTACACTGATGGGTCAGAGTAACACACATCAAGATGAAATATCTACACTGATGGGTCAGAGTAACACACATCAAGATGACATATCTACACTGATGGGTCAGAGTAACACACATCAAGATGACATATCTACACTGATGGGTCAGAGTAACACACATCAAGATGACATATCTACACTGATGGGTCAGAGTAACACACATCAAGATGACATATCTACACTGATGGGTCAGAGTAACACACATCAAGATGACATATCTACACTGATGGGTCAGAGTAACACACATCAAGATGACATATCTACACTGATGGGTCAGAGTAACACACATCAAGATGACATATCTACACTGATGGGTCAGAGTAACACACATCAAGATGACATATCTACACTGATGGGTCAGAGTAACACACATCAAGATGACATATCTACACTGATGGGTCAGAGTAACACACATCAAGATGACATATCTACACTGATGGGTCAGAGTAACACACATCAAGATGACATATCTACACTGATGGGTCAGAGTAACACACATCAAGATGACATATCTACACTGATGGGTCAGAGTAACACACATCAAGATGACATATCTACACTGATGGGTCAGAGTAACACACATCAAGATGACATATCTACACTGATGGGTCAGAGTAACACACATCAAGATGACATATCTACACTGATGGGTCAGAGTAACACACATCAAGATGACATATCTACACTGATGGGTCAGAGTAACACACATCAAGATGACATATCTACACTGATGGGTCAGAGTAACACACATCAAGATGACATATCTACACTGATGGGTCAGAGTAACACACATCAAGATGACATATCTACACTGATGGGTCAGAGTAACACACATCAAGATGACATATCTACACTGATGGGTCAGAGTAACACACATCAAGATGACATATCTACACTGATGGGTCAGAGTAACACACATCAAGATGACATATCTACACTGATGGGTCAGAGTAACACACATCAAGATGACATATCTACACTGATGGGTCAGAGTAACACACATCAAGATGACATATCTACACTGATGGGTCAGAGTAACACACATCAAGATGACATATCTACACTGATGGGTCAGAGTAACACACATCAAGATGACATATCTACACTGATGGGTCAGAGTAACACACATCAAGATGACATATCTACACTGATGGGTCAGAGTAACACACATCAAGATGACATATCTACACTGATGGGTCAGAGTAACACACATCAAGATGACATATCTACACTGATGGGTCAGAGTAACACACATCAAGATGACATATCTACACTGATGGGTCAGAGTAACACACATCAAGATGACATATCTACACTGATGGGTCAGAGTAACACACATCAAGATGACATATCTACACTGATGGGTCAGAGTAACACACATCAAGATGACATATCTACACTGATGGGTCAGAGTAACACACATCAAGATGACATATCTACACTGATGGGTCAGAGTAACACACATCAAGATGACATATCTACACTGATGGGTCAGAGTAACACACATCAAGATGACATATCTACACTGATGGGTCAGAGTAACACACATCAAGATGAAATATCTACACTGATGGGTCAGAGTAACACACATCAAGATGACATATCTACACTGATGGGTCAGAGTAACACACATCAAGATGAAATATCTACACTGATGGGTCAGAGTAACACACATCAAGATGACATATCTACACTGATGGGTCAGAGTAACACACATCAAGATGACATATCTACACTGATGGGTCAGAGTAACACACATCAAGATGACATATCTACACTGATGGGTCAGAGTAACACACATCAAGATGACATATCTACACTGATGGGTCAGAGTAACACACATCAAGATGACATATCTACACTGATGGGTCAGAGTAACACACATCAAGATGACATATCTACACTGATGGGTCAGAGTAACACACATCAAGATGACATATCTACACTGATGGGTCAGAGTAACACACATCAAGATGACATATCTACACTGATGGGTCAGAGTAACACACATCAAGATGACATATCTACACTGATGGGTCAGAGTAACACACATCAAGATGACATATCTACACTGATGGGTCAGAGTAACACACATCAAGATGACATATCTACACTGATGGGTCAGAGTAACACACATCAAGATGACATATCTACACTGATGGGTCAGAGTAACACACATCAAGATGACATATCTACACTGATGGGTCAGAGTAACACACATCAAGATGACATATCTACACTGATGGGTCAGAGTAACACACATCAAGATGACATATCTACACTGATGGGTCAGAGTAACACACATCAAGATGACATATCTACACTGATGGGTCAGAGTAACACACATCAAGATGACATATCTACACTGATGGGTCAGAGTAACACACATCAAGATGACATATCTACACTGATGGGTCAGAGTAACACACATCAAGATGAATATCTACACTGATGGGTCAGAGTAACACACATCAAGATGACATATATCTACACTGATGGGTCAGAGTAACACACATCAAGATGACATATCTACACTGATGGGTCAGAGTAACACACATCAAGATGACATATCTACACTGATGGGTCAGAGTAACACACATCAAGATGACATATCTACACTGATGGGTCAGAGTAACACACATCAAGATGAAATATCTACACTAATGGGTCAGAGTAACACACATCAAGATGACATATCTACACTGATGGGTCAGAGTAACACACATCAAGATGACATAGACATCTACACTGATGGGTCAGAGTAACACACATCAAGATGACATATCTGCACTGATGGGTCAGAGTAACACACATCAAGATGACATATCTACACTGATGGGTCAGAGTAACACACATCAAGATGACATATCTACACTGATGGGTCAGAGTAACACACATCAAGATGACATATCTACACTGATGGGTCAGAGTAACACACATCAAGATGACATATCTACACTGATGGGTCAGAGTAACACACATCAAGATGACATATCTACACTGATGGGTCAGAGTAACACACATCAAGATGACATATCTACACTGATGGGTCAGAGTAACACACATCAAGATGACATATCTACACTGATGGGTCAGAGTAACACACATCAAGATGACATATCTACACTGATGGGTCAGAGTAACACACATCAAGATGACATATCTACACTGATGGGTCAGAGTAACACACATCAAGATGACATATCTACACTGATGGGTCAGAGTAACACACATCAAGATGACATATCTACACTGATGGGTCAGAGTAACACACATCAAGATGACATATCTACACTGATGGGTCAGAGTAACACACATCAAGATGACATATCTACACTGATGGGTCAGAGTAACACACATCAAGATGACATATCTACACTGATGGGTCAGAGTAACACACATCAAGATGACATATCTACACTGATGGGTCAGAGTAACACACATCAAGATGACATATCTACACTGATGGGTCAGAGTAACACACATCAAGATGAAATATCTACACTGATGGGTCAGAGTAACACACATCAAGATGAACATATCTACACTGATGGGTCAGAGTAACACACATCAAGATGACATATCTACACTGATGGGTCAGAGTAACACACATCAAGATGACATATCTACACTGATGGGTCAGAGTAACACACATCAAGATGACATATCTACACTGATGGGTCAGAGTAACACACATCAAGATGAGATATCTACACTGATGGGTCAGAGTAACACACATCAAGATGACATATCTACACTGATGGGTCAGAGTAACACACATCAAGATGACATATCTACACTGATGGGTCAGAGTAACACACATCAAGATGACATATCTACACTGATGGGTCAGAGTAACACACATCAAGATGACATATCTACACTGATGGGTCAGAGTAACACACATCAAGATGACATATCTACACTGATGGGTCAGAGTAACACACATCAAGATGACATATCTACACTGATGGGTCAGAGTAACACACATCAAGATGACATATATCTACACTGATGGGTCAGAGTAACACACATCAAGATGACATATCTACACTGATGGGTCAGAGTAACACACATCAAGATGACATATCTACACTGATGGGTCAGAGTAACACACATCAAGATGACATATCTACACTGATGGGTCAGAGTAACACACATCAAGATGACATATCTACACTGATGGGTCAGAGTAACACACATCAAGATGACATAGACATCTACACTGATGGGTCAGAGTAACACACATCAAGATGACATATCTACACTGATGGGTCAGAGTAAACACAATCAAGATGCACATATCTACACTGATGGGTCAGAGTAACCCGACATTCAAGTATGACATATCTACACGATGAGTCAGACGTAACACACATCAAGATGACATATCTACACTGATGAGTCAGGAGTAACACACATCAAGATGACATATCTACATGATGGGTCAGAGTAACACACATCAAGATGACATATCTACAACTGATGGGTCAGAGTAACACACATCAAGATGACATAATCTAAACTGATTGGGTCAGAGTAACACACATCAAGATGAAATAATCTACACTGATGGTCAGAGTAACACACATCAAGATCGACATATCTACACTGATGGGTCAGAGTAACACACATCAAGATGACATATCTACACTGATGGGTCAGAGTAACACACATCAAGATGAAATATCTACACTGATGGGTCAGAGTAACACACATCAAGATGACATATCTACACTGATGGGTCAGAGTAACACACATCAAGATGACATATCTACACTGATGGGTCAGAGTAACACACATCAAGATGACAATATCTACACTGATGGGTCAGAGTAACACACATCAAGATGACATATCTACACTGATGAGGTCAGAGTAACACACATCAAGATGACAATATCTACACTGATGGGTCAGAGTAACACACATCAAGATGACATATCTACACTGATGGGTCAGAGTAACACACATCAAGATGAAATATCTACACTGAGTGGTCAGAGTAACACACATCAAGATGAAATAGACATCTAAACATGATGGGTCAGAGTAAACACATCAAGATGACATAGACATCTAACTGATGGGTCAGAGTAAAACACATCAAGATGACATATTACATCATGATGGGTCAGAGTAACACACATCAAGATGACATAGACATCTACACTGATGGGTCAGAGTAACACACATCAAGATACGAGACATATCTACACTGATGGGTCAGAGTAACACACATCAGATGTGTATAAGAGACAGTCAAGATGACATAGTCATCTACACTGATGGATCAGAGTAACACACATCAAGATGACATAGACATATACACTGATGGGTCAGAGTAACACACATCAAGATGACATAGACATATACACTGATGGGTCAGAGTAACACACATCAAGATGACATATCTACACTGATGGGTCAGAGTAACACACATCAAGATGACATATCTACACTGATGGGTCAGAGTAACACACATCAAGATGACATATCTATACACTGATGGGTCAGAGTAACACACATCAGATGACATATCTACACTGATGGGTCAGAGTAACACACATCAGAGAAATGAATCTACACTGATGGTTCAGAGTAACACACATCAAGATGAAATATCTAACACTGATGGGTCAGAGTACACACATCAAGATGACATATCTACACTGATGGGTCAGAGTAACACACATCAAGATGACATATCTACACTGATGGGTCAGAGTAACACACATCAAGATGACATAGACATCTACACTGATGGGTCAGAGTAACACACATCAAGATGACATATCTACACTGATGGGTCAGAGTAACACACATCAAGATGACATATCTACACTGATGGGTCAGAGTAACACACATCAAGATGACATAGACATCTACACTGATGGGTCAGAGTAACACACATCAAGATGACATATCTACACTGATGGGTCAGAGTAACACACATCAAGATGACATATCTACACTGATGGGTCAGAGTAACACACATCAAGATGACATATCTACACTGATGGGTCAGAGTAACACACATCAAGATGACATATCTACACTGATGGGTCAGAGTAACACACATCAAGATGACATATCTACACTGATGGGTCAGAGTAACACACATCAAGATGACATATCTACACTGATGGGTCAGAGTAACACACATCAAGATGACATATCTACACTGATGGGTCAGAGTAACACACATCAAGATGAAATATCTACACTGATGGGTCAGAGTAACACACATCAAGATGACATATCTACACTGATGGGTCAGAGTAACACACATCAAGATGACATATCTACACTGATGGGTCAGAGTAACACACATCAAGATGAAATATCTACACTGATGGGTCAGAGTAACACACATCAAGATGAAATATCTACACTGATGGGTCAGAGTAACACACATCAAGATGACATATCTACACTGATGGGTCAGAGTAACACCCATCAAGATGACATATCTACACTGATGGGTCAGAGTAACACACATCAAGATGAAATATCTACACTGATGGGTCAGAGTAACACACATCAAGATGACATATCTACACTGATGGGTCAGAGTAACACACATCAAGATGACATATCTACACTGATGGTCAGAGTAACACACATCAAGATGAACATATCTACACTGATGGGTCAGAGTAACACACATCAAGATGAAATATCTACACTGATGGGTCAGAGTAACACACATCAAGATGAAATATCTACACTGATGGGTCAGAGTAACACACATCAAGATGAAATATCTACACTGATGGGTCAGAGTAACACACATCAAGATGACATATCTACACTGATGGGTCAGAGTAACACACATCAAGATGACATATCTACACTGATGGGTCAGAGTAACACACATCAAGATGACATATCTACACTGATGGGTCAGAGTAACACACATCAAGATGACATATCTACACTGATGGGTCAGAGTAACACACATCAAGATGACATATCTACACTGATGGGTCAGAGTAACACACATCAAGATGACATATCTACACTGATGGGTCAGAGTAAACACACATCAAGATGACATATCTACACTGATGGGTCAGAGTAACACACATCAAGATGACATATCTACACTGATGGGTCAGAGTAACACACATCAAGATGAAATATCTACACTGATGGGTCAGAGTAACACACATCAAGATGACATATCTACACTGATGGGTCAGAGTAACACACATCAAGATGACATATCTACACTGATGGGTCAGAGTAACACACATCAAGATGACATATCTACACTGATGGGTCAGAGTAACACACATCAAGATGACATATCTACACTGATGGGTCAGAGTAACACACATCAAGATGAAATATCTACACTGATGGGTCAGAGTAACACACATCAAGATGACATAGACATCTACACTGATGGGTCAGAGTAACACACATCAAGATGACATATCTACACTGATGGGTCAGAGTAACACACATCAAGATGACATAGACATCTACACTGATGGGTCAGAGTAACACACATCAAGATGACATATCTACACTGATGGGTCAGAGTAACACACATCAAGATGACATATCTACACTGATGGGTCAGAGTAACACACATCAAGATGACATATCTACACTGATGGGTCAGAGTAACACACATCAAGATGACATAGACATCTACACTGATGGGTCAGAGTAACACACATCAAGATGAAATATCTACACTGATGGGTCAGAGTAACACACATCAAGATGAAATATCTACACTGATGGGTCAGAGTAACACACATCAAGATGACATATCTACACTGATGGGTCAGAGTAACACACATCAAGATGAAATAACTACACTGATGGGTCAGAGTAACACACATCAAGATGACATATCTACACTGATGGGTCAGAGTAACACACATCAAGATGACATATCTACACTGATGGGTCAGAGTAACACACATCAAGATGAAATATCTACACTGATGGGTCAGAGTAACACACATCAAGATGACATATCTACACTGATGGGTCAGAGTAAACACACATCAAGATGACATATCTACACTGATGGGTCAGAGTAACACACATCAAGATGAAATATCTACACTGATGGGTCAGAGTAACACACATCAAGATGACATATCTACACTGATGGGTCAGAGTAACACACATCAAGATGACATATCTACACTGATGGGTCAGAGTAACACACATCAAGATGAAATATCTACACTGATGGGTCAGAGTAACACACATCAAGATGACATATCTACACTGATGGGTCAGAGTAACACACATCAAGATGACATATCTACACTGATGGGTCCAGAGTAACACACATCAAGATGACATATCTACACTGATGGGTCAGAGTAAACATCAAGATGACAATTACCACTGATGAGTTCACGAGTAACATACACATCAAGATGACTATCTACACTGATGGGTCAGAGTAACACACATCAAGATGACATATCTAACACTGATGGTCAGAGTAACACACATCAAGATGACATATCTACACTGATGGGTCAGAGTAACACACATCAAGATGACATATCTACACTGATGGGTCAGAGGAACACACATCAAGATGACATAGACATCTAAACTGATGGGTGAGAGTAATACACATCAAGATGACATTGACATCTAAACTGATGGGTCAGAGTAAAACACATCAAGATGACATAGACATCTAAACTGATGGGTCAGAGTAACACACATCAAGATGACATATCTACACTGATGGGTCAGAGTAACACACATCAAGATGACATAGACATCTACACTGATGGGACAGAGTAACACACATCAAGATGACATATCTACACTGATGGGTCAGAGTAACACACTTCAAGATGACATAGACATCTACACCGATGGGTCAGAGTAACACACATCAAGATGACATAGACATATACACTGATGGGTCAGAGTAACACACATCAAGATGACATAGTCATCTAAACTGATTGGTCAGAGTAACACACATCAAGATGACATAGACATATACACTGATGGGTCAGAGTAACACACATCAAGATGAAATAGTCATCTATACTGATTGGTCAGAGTAACACACTTCAAGATGACATAGACATCTACACCGATGGGTCAGAGTAACACACATCAAGATGACATAGTCATCTACACTGATGGGTCAGAGTAACACACATCAAGATGACATAGACATATACACTGATGGGTCAGAGTAACACACATCAAGATGACATAGACATATACACTGATGGGTCAGAGTAACACACATCAAGATGACATAGTCATCTACACTGATGGGTCAGAGTAACACACATCAAGATGAAATAGACATATACACTGATGGTTCAGAGTAACACACATCAAGATGACATAGACATATACACTGATGGTTCAGAGTAACACACATCAAGATGAAATATCTACACTAATGGGTCAGAGTAACACACATCAAGATGACATATCTACACTGATGGGTCAGAGTAACACACATCAAGATGAAATATCTACACTGATGGGTCAGAGTAACACACATCAAGATGACATATCTACACTGATGGGTCAGAGTAACTCATCAAGATGACATATCTACACTGATGGGTCAGAGTAACACACATCAAGATGACATATCTACACTGATGGGTCAGAGTAACACACATCAAGATGAAATATCTACACTGATGGGTCAGAGTAACCACATCAAGATGACATAGACATCTAAACTGATGGGTCAGAATAACACACATCAAGATGACATAGACATCTAAACTGATGGGTCAGAGTAACACACATCAAGATGACATAGACATCTAAACTGATGGGTCAGAGTAACACACATCAAGATGACATATCTACACTGATGGGTCAGAGTAACACACATCAAGATGACATAGACATCTACACTGATGGGACAGAGTAACACACATCAAGATGACATATCTACACTGATGGGTCAGAGTAACACACTTTAAGATGACATAGACATCTACACTGATGGGTCAGAGTAACACACATCAAGATGACATAGACATCTACACCGATGGGTCAGAGTAACACACATCAAGATGACATAGTCATCTACACTGATGGGTCAGAGTAACACACATCAAGATGACATAGACATCTACACTGATGGGTCAGAGTAACACACAAGAAGATGACATAGACATATACACTGATGGGTCAGAGCAACACACATCAAGATGACTTAGTCATCTACACTGATGGGTCAGAGTAACACACATCAAGATGACATAGACATATACACTGATGGGTCAGAGTATCACACATCAAGATGACATAGTCATCTACACTGATGGGTCAGAGTAACACACATCAAGATGACATAGACATATACACTGATGGGTCAGAGTAACACACTTCAAGATGACATAGACATCTACACCGATAGGTCAGAGTAACACACATCAAGATGACATAGTCATCTACACTGATGGGTCAGAGTAACACACATCAAGATGACATAGACATATACACTGATGGGTCAGAGTAACACACATCAAGATGACATAGACATATACACTGATGGGTCAGAGTAACACACATCAAGATGACATAGATATATACACTGATGGGTCAGAGTAACACACATCAAGATGACATATCTACACTGATGGGTCAGAGTAACACACATCAAGATGAAATATCTACACTGATGGGTCAGAGTAACACACATTAAGATGAAATATCTACACTGATGGTTCAGAGTAACACACATCAAGATGAAATATCTACACTGATGGGTCAGAGTAACACAAATCAAGATGACACATCTACACTGATGGGTCAGTGTAACTCACATCAAGATGAAATATCTACACTGATGGGTCAGAGTAACACACATCAAGATGACATATCTACACTGATGGGTCAGAGTAACACACATCAAGATGACATATCTACACTGATGGGTCAGAGTAACACACATCAAGATGAAATATCTACACTGATGGGTCAGAGTAACACACATCAAGATGACATATCTACACTGATGGGTCAGAGTAACACACATCAAGATGACATATCTACACTGATAGGTCAGAGTAACACACTTCAAGATGACATAGACATCTACACCGATGGGTCAGAGTAACACACATCAAGATGACATAGATATCTACACCGATGGGTCAGAGTAACACACATCAAGATGACATAGACATCTACACTGATGTGTCAGAGTAACACACATCAAGATGACATAGACATATACACTGATGGGTCAGAGTAACACACATCAAGATGACTTAGTCATCTAAACTGATGGGTCAGAGTAACACACATCAAGATGACATAGACATATACACTGATGGGTCAGAGTAACACACTTCAAGATGACATATCTACACTGATGGGTCAGAGTAACACACATCAAGATGACATATCTACACTGATGGGTCAGAGTAACACACATCAAGATGAAATATCTACACTGATGGGTCAGAGTAACACACATTAAGATGACATAGACATATACACTGATGGGTCAGAGTAACACACATCAAGATGACATATCTACACTGATGGGTCAGAGTAACACACATCAAGATGACATAGACATCTACACTGATGGGTCAGAGTAACACACATCAAGATGACATAGACATATACACTGATGGGTCAGAGTAACACACTTCAAGATGACATAGACATCTACACTGATGGGTCAGAGTAACACACATCAAGATGACATAGACATATACACTGATGGGTCAGAGTAACACACATCAAGATGACATAGACATATACACTGATGGGTCAGAGTAACACACATCAAGATGACATATCTACACTGATGGGTCAGAGTAACACACATCAAGATGAAATATCTACACTGATGGGTCAGAGTAACACACATTAAGATGAAATATCTACACTGATGGGTCAGAGTAACACACATCAAGATAAAATATCTACACTGATGGGTCAGAGTAACACACATCAAGATGATATATCTACACTGATGGGTCAGTGTAACACACATCAAGATGAAATATCTACACTGATGTGTCAGAGTAACACACATCAAGATGACATATCTACACTGATGGGTCAGAGTAACACACATCAAGATGACATATCTACACTGATGGGTCAGAGTAACACACATCAAGATAAAATATCTACACTGATGGGTCAGAGTAACACACATCAAGATGACATATCTACACTGATGGGTCAGAGTAACACACATCAAGATGACATATCTACACTGATGGGTCAGAGTAACACACTTCAAGATGACATAGACATCTACACCCATGGGTCAGAGTAACACACATCAAGATGACATAGACATCTACACCGATGGGTCAGAGTAACACACATCAAGATGACATAGTCATCTACACTGATGGGTCAGAGTAACACACATCAAGATGACATAGACATCTACACTGATGTGTCAGAGTAACACACTTCAAGATGACATAGACATCTAAACTGATGGTTCAGAGTAACACACATCAAGATGACATAGACATATACACTGATGGGTCAGAGTAACACACTTCAAGATGACATAGACATCTAAACTGATGGGTCAGAGTAACACACTTCAAGATGAATTAGTCATCTAAACTGATGGGTCAGTGGTGAGAAACAGGCGTAGTGGTTGGGGTCTTATTGCATAAAATAATGGATGAGTCTTGAAAAAGGAGAGTCTGGCATATGAGACTACGGCCTCCAGCATGAGAATGGAGGTGGAAGCAACATTCCGTTGGTTAGAGAAGGCTGCTACAACACACTTTGTATTCATTACGGATTCAAAGAGTATGCTTAGTAAGGTGAAGAAAGGGATGTTTTGTGTGGAATGGCTATCTTCGCTTCAAAGGTCACATATTGTGAGAATTGTATGGATATTTTGCCCTGGCCATGCGGGGGAATGAACAGGCTGATGGGCTGGCAGGTTATGCACCCGTTGTTGGTAGATTGCCTATGGATAAGGGGGAGGTGGTCGTCGGCTTGTGGGACCAGGTGGAGAAGGCAGAGGTAGTCGTGGGCTTGTGTGACCAGGTAGTGAAGGCTGAGGACGAGATGTAGAACCGGTATGTGGCAAGAATGGAATTGCGGGGGATCGGCAGGTATTCAGGAAGAATCTCAAAACTGAGGAGGAAGGCCAGGAGAACTTTCAATCAGATAGCTGTGGGAACAATTAGTGGTATGACTCTTCGCTGTCTGTTGAATGAGAGGACGGAGCACGTATGGGAATGTCCTGAGTGTAGTGATGTCGGTTCTTAACTCAACTCAACTCAGTTCAACTCAACTTGCATTATCTTCAAGAGAGATATAAATATCACATACCTTCGTTCTGCTGCAGCATCTCCAGAGACACCAGGTTAAGTTTGGGATTGCAGCCAACTGGGTAGAAGAGACATTTTAAATGAATAATTAATATTTATGAAGTAGTTCTTATCCTTATACACACTCCAGTATCTTGATATAGTCTAGAGCAGTAGTTCCCAAGCTTTACTAGCAGAGGGCCATATCTAGGCCTACTACTTTCTGTAGTTAAGCGGGCCACAACGCTATGAAATTATAAAAGTCGTGCAATATCATTCTCACCTGTCTTAACTTTCGTAAACAACATTTAAAACTTTAAAGGCAGTCAGTGTCAGTCAGTACAACACTGCGGTCATTTTTTTGGTTTAAAATCAAAAGTTAATTTAATAATAAATTTTTAATCAATTTCGAAAATCGCTATTAATGTTAGTAATTTACAATTGTAACTGTTCTTCATAACCTCGCGTGCCACTTTCTGACAGCTGGCGGGCCACAAGTGGCCCGCGGTCCGTGGTTTGGGAATCTCTGGTCTAGAGCATCATCATAATTAACATCAGAGTGTACAGGTTGTGTTAAATATTAGCTTGGTTCATTATATTATTGGGTGGGGGAAGGGGGGAACGGGGTGGGGGATGAGAACGTACATACGTGGCATCACAACATACGATGTGACGACAGTTACTGTTCTGATACGACCACAGTACACAAACAGGCTATCGCTCGTTCTAGGTGACACACGACACACTGGCGACCGCAGTACACAAACAGGGTATCACTAGTTCTAGGTGACACACTGGCGACCACAGTACACAAACAGGGCATCACTCGTTCTAGGTGACACACGACACACTGGCGACCGCAGTACACAAACAGGGTATCACTCGTTCTAGGTGACACACTGGCGACCACAGTACACAAACAGGGCATCACTCGTTCTAGGTGACACACGTCACACTGGCGACCACAGTACACAAACAGGGTATCACTCGTTCTAGGTGACACACGACACACTGGCGACCGCAGTACACAAACAGGGTATCACTCGTTCTAGGTGACACACTGGCGACCACAGTATACAAACAGGGTATCACTCGTTCTAGGTGACACACTGGCGACCACAGTACACAAACAGGGTATCACTCGTTCTAGGTGACACACTGGCGACCACAGTATACAAACAGGGTATCACTCGTTCTAGGTGACACACTGGCGACCGCAGTACACAAACAGGGTATCACTCGTTCTAGGTGACACACTGGCGACCGCAGTACACAAACAGGGTATCACTCGTTCTAGGTGACACACTGGCGACCGCAGTACACAAACAGGGTATCACTCGTTCTAGGTGACACACTGGCGACCACAGTACACAAACAGGGTATCACTCGTTCTAGGTGACACACGTCACACTGGCGACTGTAAGAAGTCAAACAAGTTTCTCTGTCGATGTTTCATGTCTCACCGCATATGTCTAAATAGTTAAATTACAAGCGCAGATCAATGTGAACACATGAGGTGTATAGAACATTGAGAATCCAGCCATCGGATGTGCATATGCCGCGACTCAGGAATGTGCGAGATTCGGCAGCGAATCCCGTCGCATTGGTTACTTACGGGGTACGTGAGCCAGTTGCTAGGCAGAAACGCTATGCATTTCACTTATTGCTGTTTTAACTCACGAACCAGTGCGGGAATGAAAAGAGAGTTGATGAAAGAAATAAAAAAAAAAGAGGCGAGTGAAATATATCGGCCACGTTAAAAGAGATAACACTCTTATAAAAACCATACTGGTGGGTACGGTTGAACACAAGCGAGCAAGAGGTAGACAACGATACAAGTGGGAAGATAACATCAAGAGATGGACTAACAGCAATCTGACAGAATGTACAGTCAGAGGGAGAGACAGACTGTGTTGGAGATCCATTGCAGCCAACCTTGATTGTGAAGACGGTACCTGATAGATTGACTCCCGAACCCTATCCATGTAAGATGTCATACTATAACTATACGATGATGCCACCTGGTGTGGTGACATGAACACATGACTACTGCCCTGACAGCTAGTACCGTAACATTCAACACACGCATACTCAGACTGCCCTCACTTGTACAGGGACCACATTATGTATACATGACTTCTAGTACTGTAACATTCAACACACACACACACTCAGACTGCCGTTACTTGCTTAGGGACCACATTATGTATACATGACAGCTAGTACTGTAACATTCAACACACGCATACTCAGACTGCCCTCACTTGCACAGGGACCACATTATGTATACATGACTTCTAGTACTGTAACATTCAACACACACACACTCAGACTGTCCTCACTTGTACAGGGACCACATTATGTATACATGACTTCTAGTACTGTAACATTCAACACACACACACACACACTCAGACTGCCGTTACTTGCACAGGGACCACATTATGTATACATGACAACTAGTACTGTAACATTCAACACACGCATACTCAGACTGCCCTCACTTGTACAGGGACCACATTATGTATACATGACAGCTAGTACTGTAACATTCAACACACGCATACTCAGACTGCCGTGTGCTCACTTGCACAGGGACCACATTGTGTGTACATCAATCACGACATCAGATTCGCCTCACTGGTCTTCTATTCGCACTTACAGTTTCTATAGGGCACACAACAAGTTGGTCGATATGGCCATGCTGCTCCTTCAGCAATATCACGTCAACTCTGGTTATTTCCACTGGTATTAAACTGACAGGATCTCATCACAGCCAATGGTGTTAATTCAGCCATTGCCACGTGGATGGTGACGTATATCTTGATTTCATTGTATGAAGATTCTGCCCTGATGTCTCTAGTCAGATTTCACTGTTGTGTTACATTCTCTCAGGAACGACATCCAACCTTTTCTGTCAAACTTCTTAGACCTTCTAATCTCACCGCCTCCGACCGCTAACATATTTTCCATTATTATCATTATTATCATATTTCTTTCTTTCTTTCTTTCTTTCTTTCTTTCTTTCTATTAGTCTATCTTTCTCTCTTTCTGTCTGCATTTCTTCCTTTCTTAGTTTATTCTTTCATCCTTTCTTGTTTTCTTTCTTTCTTTTTTCTGTCTGTCTGTCTGTCTGTCTTTTCTTTCTTTCTTTCTTTCTTTCTTTCTTTCTTTCTTTCTTTCTTTCTTTCTTTCTTTCTATGTGTCTTTATTTGTGTCTTTCTTTCTTTCTTTCTTTCTGACTTGATTTCTTTCTGACTTGCTTTCTTCATTTATTCTCTCTTTCTTTCTCTCTTTCTTTCTCTCTTTCTTTCTTTCTTTCTTTCAGTATGTCTGTATTTCTTTCTTTCTTTCTGTCTTTCAGTGTGTCTGTTTTCTGTCTGTCTGTCTGTCTTTGTTTCTTTGTTTATTTGTCTGTGTTTCTTTCTTTAGTTCTTTCTTTCTTTTTCTTTGTTTCTTTGTTTGTTTGTTTGTTTGTTTTTTTCTTTCTTTCTGTCTGTCTTTCAGTCTTATCTCCACCTGTATCCCTCACTGGATAATCCCCCAATTAACTTCCTACCCTTTGCTACCCCGTGCAGCTACCTCCCCGTCACCGCCATGTTGTTCATTTCGATCCCAAATGTCTGTATCTGTAAACAGGTTACCTACTTTATGTGTACAGTAGTTGTTTATCCCTAGATGTGGCAGCTATCTCATATGTACACAACTTGTGTATCTCTGAACATGGCACCTAGTTCTGATACGCACAACTAGTACATCTGAAAACACATTTCTCAGTTCCATGTAACTGAACAATTAGATTCCGTGTAAATATAGAGTGTTTTTTTAATGACTGTGCTGTGTTTGAAAATATTGCCGGTCCAAGTTTTGTATTCACCCTCTATAAAGTTCATGCAACATATCAGGTAACTAAAAAACAAACGTGAGCCGACATTATTTTCAAACACTGCACAGTCATTAAAAAATACTCCATATATGTCATCTATGTCATGAGCGGACAATTTAGTTAGCTCAAGGCTGGTGTTGTTCGACGTTAACAATTGAGAATCACGGGTGAGCAGATCACGGGTGAGGAGATCACGGGTGAGCAGATCACGGGAGAGCAGATCACGTCTGAGCAGATCACGGGACGGCGATGAACAATGTCCAATGCTAACGAGTGTCATGAGGGTAAAGACAGACAGCCGGTTGTTGAAGAACTTCTACACAACTCCAACAAATAAGCAGATGGTGCAGGGGAGGCGACACCATTGTACAACCCAATAAAGGCGGTTGTGATACCTATTTGATTGTCCAACCATGCAGGACAGAATAAGGATGTACCGTGCACATGCATACTTTTGAGTCAAGGACGACACACAACAACCATTGCAAAATGAGATTCGGGTAGGGAAGCGGGCTTGGCTGGTGTCGAGCAAATGATCAAGTTATGTGGTGCTAATGTGAACATGGAACAACGGCTATAGAAGGGATTTTAAATCTGGTAGATATCCTATCAACCTGGATATATTAATTCTGTTTGAAAATCTAGACAACTAAGTCAGCTACTACACTTCATACTATCTTTTACCTTTACTGACGACGCAGAGCTTGAGATAGTTGGCCAATTTACATATCTAGGATCAGAGGTCAACAATACATTATCCCTAGATCAGGAAATCAGCATTAGGATTGTTAAGGCAGCAACAACAAGGAGCAGGTTAACAGAATCTGGGGGATCAAGAAGCTTACAACCAAAACAAATGTCCTGATCTGTCAAGCCTGTGTCCTTAGTACTCTTCTAACTGATAGTGAAGCCTAGTCAACTTCCTCATCTTTCGTATGTGGTGTCTGCCAAGAATCCTTGGTATTAAGTTGCACGATAAGATCACCAGTACCACAGTATTGGAAAGATTGGTTTGTGTGACGATTTGTTCCATGCTCAGTCTTCGTAGACTTAAGATAGGTAGACCACAGTAGGAGTACAGACGATGGTAGAATACTAAAGGGCATCTGGTGTTTGTTTGGTGAATTACAAATGGGTAAAAGATCTCAGGGTCAGTTATCAGTTATCATTTATCAATTGGGGTATCTTCATTGCACTCCGGACAGGTCTATGGGTGCTCAGATCCTCCCCACATCATATGCATCAGCGTTCGGTGGCTAACAGTGCCAGTTCTGTGTTGGTTGACGAGGCACCTCATTTTCCCAATGTACCTCTCGCGAGGATGTTAATAACATCGGCACGGTCCATGGGCTGGCCATCTACAGGGGGTGCAGAGCCAGCCAGTTTATTAGTTCGTTCATTTCCGTCGACTCCCGCATGTCCCGGGACGAAGATGAAGGTGACTTTACGGACAACAGACTTCCGCAGCGATTCAGTCCACTGTCTACGTACAGATCCAGCTTCGACCTTCTGAATCATGCTCATTGAGTCACTTAGTACACACACGTTGGTAAAATGCTGTGATTCCAGCCATATGAAAGCCTGTGTAACTGCCATCATCTCCATCGTCATGCTGCTCGTGGTCATAGAGTGGGCACCACTGGATTCTTGAACGGTTCGGCCCGCTGAACGGGCTGTAAATGCCCACGCACTTTTCTGCTGCTTTACAACAGATCCATCTGTATAGATGAGCACTTGTGGGATGTGGATTTTAATTTATGAGAATATTATGTGAAGTTGTCTAGGGGGATTTAATTTGATTCTCTATTATTTAGCCACTTGAGGTGATCATGGAATTCTACCATAAACACAAGGAGGAAAATAGTTCACTCCTGTTCATAGCTGTATTTATGAGTACTTCTCCATTCCCACTTATCACCCTTTGAATTTACTATAGTGCTAGAAGGATATTGATTGCTCACAACATATAAACAACCATTGTTGGACACCACATTTACTTGAGGTACACAACACTTTTGGACAAACAGTTCAGGTATTAACTCAAGATCTGCAGTTACATATATATGTGTAATAAACACTATGTATTTTCAGACAGGCATGGGAATGATGTGCAGTATTACAACATAGTACCCAGTGACCCAGAAAAAAAACAAGGTTATTACAAACAACACAACAACCACAAATTGGTTCTGCTATCTTTACTTATTTTACCTAGATAAGAGCACAACATTGGTCTAAGTGCAGAAAACCTTAACATGTATAACAGTTGTTTCTGACACCCTTTACAATTCTTATGTTTAGAAATAATGAGTTGGTGTCAAAATACTATATTTACCATAACCATCCTTTTGTTATATCTCATTACCAAATAAAACACTCCTATATATATGTCATAGAAGAAAAAAACCACACACATGAAAACAGTTGATACTAATAATTAAATTAATTAATTATAGTGTTCATTTAGGCATTGCGGATGGGTATTCTTCTCCAGTGCAAAGCAGTTAATGTCCATAATTATCCGTGCAGAATTATACTCACAGTCATTTTCTACTCACAGTATGTCCACCGAAGTTGGCTGGCGAATGTTTCTAATCCATAATCCAAGAATAGAATTATACATAAGCACATATTCTCTCCATGAGACTGACTTTAATAATACTCTGTTGCCATTTGGGCTGTGTTACAATTGAAATTGATGCCTAGGTCTGTCATACTTTCAGGAGATGCAACTTAAGCTCTGCAGAAGGTTCTTCCCTATCTCATCTTATCGATGTAAAGATGACGACTGTCCAACAGCACGGTTTATGTTAACCGTTTCCCAATTTAGTTCAAAAGGCTTTGTCACACACCCGGTTCATGTTGATAGGCCATCCCACACTTGATGATGGGGCAGTTAGGCCGACATGGAACCAGCATAGAGTTCTGATTCATTCCATTTCTGTGTAGAACATACAATGGTGAGTCATTCGTCTGGTTTCATCTGTAGATTCTGCTGCAGGCATGGAACTGAAGAATATTAACTCCACCACATATCCAGGGTTGCAAGCCATCAGGTGATTCCTTTGGTTGCAGGCATAAAGGCATTTACGCTGCTAGCTGCTTTCATATGGTCTTTTTTTATGGTGTTCAGGTTTTGGGACCTTGAGGTAATCTAGTGTAGTTATGGTTCAGATGTTCTGAAGTTGGTACATTTGTTTGTATTGGCTATAATGTTGTTTCAGTGTCTCTTCCCATTTGTTTGAGTTGGTGTCTAGTATTCTAGAACTTGGTGTTGCATGGCTGGAACCATATGTTTGACTTTTGCAGCTGTGAGATGTTCTTTCGAAGACTTATCCATTGTTGGATATTAACTTGGTAATCCAACCAACAGTTGAAGGTTACTCACTGTTGTTAGTTTTAGTAACTTGTAGAAGGATTGTCCCACAGTTTCACTGACTTGGTTGAATGATGAGGCCATAGGTGATACTTCTCAGACGTAAAGCAGACGATACACTGTTGTCAGTACTCTGTTAATCTTCATCTTTGTAGATTATTAGATCTTGAAGTCCATCCTGGATATTCCTACTAAAATAGGACTTCCTAAATCACACCGTCAGTTGTCTTCGTATGTATCTCCTTTGCTTGCGTTGGCAGCTTATGAGTGCAGCAGTAAACGATGTATTTATGCATCCAGAACATGGTTAAACCATTCAGACCTGACTCACCTTCACCAGGATCCTGATGATAGTTATGAAATGCAGTTCCACCAAATTCACCACCACCTGCTTCTCTTCTATAGAAAAGGGATGACTAAGAATACAACACGAGCATTAACCTACTGTGATGTGTTAACTTTCACAATACAATTACAAACAAAAAATATAAACAACAAGGGGAGAAGGGGAAAGGAGTGGGTGTCCACGTTCCACTGTCCCTCATTGCTGAGTAGAGCCATTCTGACTCTTAATAGTGAGTAAGGTATTTTCTCACTTTATTTTATGTTCTGTTGTTACTGGGACTATTAGATGAGTGAAGTCATTCTGTCCATCCAACTTGTTTATATTGTATCTCTCATTCTAGAAGAGAATAGCCTATACAGAATCTCTGTGGTTTCTAATGCCGCGTCTTCCTTTCGGTACTATCATCATCATTAGATCAAGACTATTCAACATTGGCTTCTTAAGAACTGACATCCACATATTTCCTACATCATCTCATATTTCCACAGGGGTCACATTACAATGTGTATTTCCCAGTAAAAAGTAACAATCAGGACATAGAAAATTCTCATACCAGAAAAAAACATACATGTACATTTTTCTGATATTAAGTACATGATAATCATACATAATAATTTAATCATAAAATTTAATGCCGGGGCCAATGGTTTTGAATTTTTTTCAGGGGTTAATCCATACTAAATCATATATTGTTTTTCCCCACTGCGTACCGCAGATGAGGATAGTAGTCGCTGTGATATATTTTGTCAAGGACAGCTATTATTCAAGCAATTTATTCACATTAATCTTCGCTTCTGTTCCTACTACAGTGAGGTGATGCGGATTGAATCCTATCCGAACATTGATTTCGATCACGCGTTTACTTCCTTTGTTCTGGAAATTATATTTTCAAACATGGCATTTCCCTAACACTATTTTATGAAATGATTACATGTCCCTCCTCATATGGAGTGGTTACTAATCTGTTAACAAAAGGATGGTTCTAAAATTTAGCACTATAGTTCCAAGTTACAGATTATGAATTAGGAAAACAATTTATCCAAAATGAACTGAGTCCATGATATGCGTACTCATGTGTATGTCTCCGCATGGATAAAATTTCCTTCGAAAATGTTTAAAGTTCCATCTCATAGTACATAGATTATTTGCAGATTTCTAAGCATTGATAGGGATATATAGTTCCATTGCATAGAAGTTATTTTTCATAGGACTATGAAATTGGCAGAAACTAGTTTTCTTCTATGAAGTATGAATCAGAAGTCTGTTCCTAAATTGAGAAGAGTTTCTGACATGATAGTTGATACTCTACAGTACACATATTTATATGTTATAAGCACTATTAGTTAGATATAAGTTCATAATACCTATAAAAGATTTTAACATATGGATTTGAAATTGTAAAACATAGGAAAAATTACAGCGTTGCGCCCACATGTGTTTCATTGGTAAATATCATTCAGCCTGGTTTAAGAGAATTGTAACTAATTCTTAATTAAACATACTGGTCTATGTAATTTATAAAAATACATGAACAACATCTTAATAATGTAGATATAACTTACCAATAGCTGCAGAGACTGATATATTTCTAAGGCAAATTACCTTTCCCCACACGGGGAAAGGTCGACTTTCTTGTGTCCTCTCTTGACTAGAAATTGCCGCTTTAGTCTTTGTTTTCAAACTCGCCCTATCTTGGCCAGGTATGGGAGCCAAATTAAAGCCAAATAAATTAAGCTGGGCCACGGTCAGTCTATCGCTGTTTTATTTTCTCCTACATTAAGTAAGTTACTTAAACAGTAATTGTAAAGGGTTGTTTATTTTTAAGGGAGTCAATAAATAGGAAAGGGTAAGGACGTTTTATTATATCACAGCAGTTTGGGGTTATCTGAGTGTTCATAGATGAGAGCGTTGCCCTCTGCATTGACAGCGGCAGGATTCTGCTCTCTGGACTGTCTGTCGAATGTGATAATCTAGGAGAAAGTGCACTTAAAAGCGGGAAGCACCGGTACTCATTCCTTGATTGGGTTGATACTGGTAAGACTGCAGACCTGTCTGATGACATCTTCCGCCCGACCCATCTATGATTTGCCCTTCTTTAGCCTGTTACCCTTTTCTCTGAATATAGCGTCATGCAGAGGGTGCTGCTCATCTGCACTTATTTTTAAGCATGCACGAGCTCTCCAGATCTTGATCCTGTATTCCATTGTCGGGAAGTTAAGGAGGTATCTCATTGCTACACAGCTGGGGTCTCTCGTGCAGCCCAAAATGATGCGCATGGCTTCGTTTTGTACCTTTTCAAGTCTTCCAATCTGTGTAGGGCTGACAGTGAGGATAGCCAGGGTATACTCGATGCGTGAAAACACCAGTCCTTGGAACAGAAGTATTAGCAGTCTTTGCTCGATATTGGCAGTCGCTATGATTCTCATTGCTGACAAACCATTTCGAGCTTTTGTTATGACATAATCGACATGATCTTTGAAGGACAGACTACGATCAAGCCTCACGCCAAGATATGTCATTGACTGGCTTCTACTCAAAATGCTCCCATCCATTCTTACTGCCGGCAGGTCTGTGTTCACAATATGGTTGTTTAGGGAGAACCATGTAACCGATGCCTTTGCAGTGTTGACAAGGGCGCCGGCATCAGCACACCATGAGGAAATTCGATCTTGTTCGCCCTGCATAACATTGGCAACCGCCTGTCTTTCTCGACCTTGTCGATACACGAGAATGTCGTCAGCAAATGACAGAGTCCTACCCCTCCCGTCCAACTGTTGTTCAGTGATCGGCACCGTATACACGTTGAATAGTATTGGTGACAGTGGTGAACCCTGCGGCAATCCTGGACATATCGTTATTGGCTCAGAAGACCAACTCCCGCATCTTAGCACCACTTTTCTTTGGAGCAGAACTGCAGCTATCCATCGTACAAGGTGAGGGTGCACTTTCAGTCTGAGGAGGGTTTGCATCAAGTGCTCGAATCATACTCTATTGTATGCGTCCTCTAAGTCTATGGCGGCCTCACATGTCTCTTCTCTGACCTGAAATCCTTCTTAGACATCTTGAACAAAGACCGCCGCATTCAGCCATGACTCTTTGTCTCAGGGTCGACCTCTACAATGGTACAAATTTGTGTATGTATAAGCTGACATGGCTGATAGATGCATTTATATTTCACCTTGGGAGCAAGGTGCAGCTGATCGCTTTGCATGGCGGGTAAAGATCGGAAATGGAATAAAAACAAGGAAAAAATAATTGCACATAGGCTATACACTGAGTGTGAGAGACGTCAGATAGTGCGTGATGGTGGCAATGACCATGTGATCATAGCACACAATGTGGACGAACATTTACCGCGCGAATTGGTCTTTCCAGTCACATTCGCAACCGCCATGGGTTGTAGTTCCATCCATCATGTGCCAGCCCGAAAGCATGGGCGGTCATGATTCACCACTTCACTCGATTACCAGAGTCATGGATCATGCCACGTAGCCAAGTCCTCCAGGTATTTACTTCTCTGTTTTCCCCTTCTTCTCTTCCCCTCGATCTTGCCAGTTGTCACCATGTTCTCCAATTTATTTCTTCTCATAACATGTCCAAATAAATGTTGATTGTCTACGTCTAATTTCTCTGATCAGTTTACGATTTTCATTTGTTTCTTGTAGGATTTAGCCATTGGTGTTTCTATGTGTCCATGATATTATTTACATTCTTCTCAGAAACCACATTTCCACAGCCATCAGATGTTTTTCGGCTTGACTGCTCATTGTCCACGCTTCACATCCATACAAAAGTATAGGCTCTATGTAACACCTCACCTCTCATTTTCTCGTAGCAATTGACATTTATTTTTTATTTGTCAGTATTTTTGTCATCTTGCAAAAGGCTACCTTCACCATGGCGATTCTTGTTTTAATATCTTTAAGGCATCTCCCATCAGATGTTATGACTGTTCGGGGATAATTGTATCGATTCACATGTTAAATAATATTCACATTTAGTTATACAATACATGGTAATATTCCGTTCTTCTCAGTGACGACAATAATCTGTCTTTTTTACAATTTCCTTCTAACCCAAGATGTTCACTGTGTGCAACAACCTTCTTCTTCTTCTTCTTCTTTTTCTTCTTCTTCTTCTTCTTCTTCTTCTTCTTCTTCTTCTTCTTCTTCTTCTTCTTCTTCAGCATTCCGTGCCATTGGTTCTCTGCTGCAGATACAAGCCGTCTCCATTCATCTCTCTGATTGACTTTCTCTTGTCAGTCGTTGATTCCAAGTGCTTGTAGGTCTGTATGTATATTATCTCTCCACCGTCTTCTTGGTCTACCTCGAGATCTACGGTCATTTATTTCCTGAGCGTAAGCGAGTTTTCTTTCCCTATTATCTTCCATTCTTTCTATATGCCCCATCCATTGTAGTCTATTAGCCTTCATGATACCAGTGATTAGCGGGGACTTAAACAGATCATAAATGTCTTTGTTACTTCTTCTTTTCCACTCTCCACTTTGTGTATCTCTAATGGGCCCAAAGATGCGTCTTAAGACTTTTTTCTCAAAGGTTTGTAATAAGACTTCGTCTCCTTTAGTTGTACTCCAGGTTTCAGAGCCATACAGCACAACTGGTCTGATCAGTGTTTTGTATATTGTGATCTTGGTGTTACGAGATAGCGAATTTGATTTTAGCAGATGTTGTAGTGCATAGTATATCTTATTTCCAGAGTTGATTCTAGCTTGTATTTCTTCCCTTATTATGTTGGAGCTATTGAGGATTGTACCACAGTATTTGTATGTTTCCGTTCTTTTAATGGTCATATTATCTATTTGTATGTGGCCAGAGTTTTTAGCCGTAACTTCTCTTGAAATTACCATATATTCTGTCTTATCTTGGTTGATAACCAGCCCCAATTGTTGAGCTTTTTCCTTTAAGTGAGTCAATATTTCCAATGTCTTTTGTTCATTTTCCCCTATAATATCTATATCATCTGCATAACCAAGCAATTTGGATGTTCCTCCAATAACACATTCCTCCTTTACTTTCCATACAACTTTCTCTAGGGTCAGATTGAAAAGGAGCGGAGATAGTGCATCACCCTGTTTCAAGCCAGATGTTATTTGGAAAGCGTCTGATTTCCTGCCTTTATATGTTACTATATTATAAGTATCTTCCATGCATAGACTGGTCATGTTGATTAATTTCCTTGATATTCCAAATTCCTGCATGGCATTCCATAGACTATTCCTATGGACACTTTCGTAAGCCTTTTTAACATCCACAAAAAATGTTATGAAGATCTCTTTTATATTCCCAATTTTTCTCGGCTATTTGTCGTAAGGTGTGCTAGGGAATGAACAGGCGGACAGATTGGCTGGATCTGCAAAACTTGATGGAGTATTGATGCATGACAAGGCAGACGTGGTTGCGGCCTTGTGGGAGTACATGTACACCTCGGAGGAGCAAATAGATCACCATGGTCTGGCAAGAATGAGACAACAAGGAGTGACGAGGGGATCTGGCCGACGCTCGACGCTCAGAGGAAAGGCGAGACGGGCATATACCGTAATCAGATTGCTACTGGTACTATTGGTGTTGGAACTATTTGCTGGATGCTGAAGATGGGGATGGAGCGCTTATGGGAATGCCAGAATGTTGTGATGTCGGTTCCTGAATTAATCAATCAATCAATCAATCAGATAAATATCTGATCTACTGTTGATCTTTTATTGTCTAAAACCCGCCTGGTAGTCACCTAATATGTCTTCTGAATGTGGTTTTAGTCTATTTAGTAATACCGCGAATAGTGTCTTATAGCTTGTGGACAGTAGTGATATTCCTCTATAATTTTCATATTGGAACTTGTATCCTTTCTTAAAGATAATGACTCTTTCCTGTCATGGGGTCATTCTTCTGTCCTCCAGATTTGTATTATTGCTTCGTATAGCTTTAGATGTAATGCATGGCCACCCGCCTTTATAAATTCAGCAGCAATTCCATCAGCTCCAGTTGCCTTATTGTTTTAAGTCGTGTTATTACAGATAGGATTTCTTCAAATACAGGTTCTTCAATTTGTGGTTCATACGTCAGAACCTCTTCCTGGGGGAAAGTGTTATTTGGAGCTTCACAATTTAGTAATTCAACAAAGTATTCTTTCCATGCGTTACACATTTACTCATTGGTATTTATCATATTCCCATTTTTGTCTTTTAAACCATGTGTGTTGTGTTAGTGCCCTCGTTTCATTGACTTCAGTTCTTTAAAAAAAACTTTCTGGATTATTTTTTCTGGTGAATAGTTTCAATACCTTTGATTATGTCACAATCGCTTTTGCAACAGAATGATATTGGCCGTTGTTTAGATCCTAATGCTCCTTCTATATCACTGCAGAGTGGAAGCTGAGATAACCACCTGTCTCATACCACAAGCCACCACTGCAGCACACATCCGCCAGTCAGTGAATAAGATTGAGTGTGCGCACATAATGTCCCTTTAATGATGAATGAACAAGGACACAAGCAACATAGATAAATCCAGTAACAGTAATTCCAGAATATATTCTCATCACAACCTAACACACAAAAAACACTGCCTACTCCAGGCCTTTTTAATCTAATCCACCACAACATTTAACCAGCCACTCTCCTGGCCCAAAGTCACCCTATCCAACCCTCTCTGAGTCTAAGCTTCAACTAACTATCCGACCATCTCTGGGCCCAGGCTTCAACTCCCTATCTAGTCCCCTGAATCCAAACAACACTACTCGCCAGCCTAAGCGGTCTCTCTCACAACCACACTAGTGGGCTGAAGCCTCCTCCACACCCCCTTAACTCACCGTCTCCAACCTTCCCCGTCTGTCATCTTATTTGCCCTTTCCGGGGACCTACCTGTCAGAGTCTTAAACTTGGCTCGTTATCCCTAACACATGTGAGACAAGTACAAGTACAACATGATTGGACTTGAGACACAACGACACGAAGTTCAATGGATTTATTTACCGATCACATGCAATACGATCTAGTTTGGCATGTGATAATCATTACATTACATATATGATACATCAATACACTTACAGACAACCCACAGCTTACAGTCTATCTCACAAGATGCACAAGAACTCGACTTTCGGGCACAGAACTACACAAGCCTTTCTCTCTCTATACGTCCTGTCTGGTCCGAGTACCCCAAGCTGTCTGTCTGTTTCTCGCAAAGCGCTTGCCCTCTGTGGATTGGCTTCACGAGGCCTGCGTGCGTCTTGCGTTGTCCTTGCCTGACCGCTGGCTATTGCGTCAGCCAGCAACCTGTGGGCAGGTAACTAATACTCGCCTGGCGGGCGTAACGATGTTACTGCATCCCAGTTGGGAACTATTCGCCTGGCGGGCGTAACGATGTTCCTGCATCTCGGTTGGAGACATTCCAGATTCTGACACGCTCCCCCGGGGCTTTTCATGAAAGATGTCATCTTTCATGTATACTCTATATACATAGCGGGTTAATATTTTAACCATGTCAGAATCGATCCCTCTGTTGTTATATACATTGGTATAGAAATACATAATAATACATATAATGGCATAGAAATACATAAGAAATGCAAGTTGTATTTTAAGACATGTGGTGTTCAATTTTTACCACTTGCCAAGTTACATCCTCTCGATGGATGATTACCTAAGTTGCAATATTGACCCAGTCAGATCGGTAGCAACAGCTTTCCAAGCAACTACCTCGCAACCTCGAAAAAAAAGTAATAATATGCTCTTTGTAAACAAAAAACATCTGGTAAGACCGTAATACGACCTATTTATAAGCCGTATTCAACGTTGGAGTTCCGACCTCATTTGGCCATGAGCTCTTCCGTCGGTCTACAACGTCGGTAACCCTATACCATGCCCAGTTGATGACTTCTTGGAGTGTTAACAATCTGGCAACACCATGGCTATTTATATACAACACATATTCAAATACATTTCAATTTATCGCCCTTGGTGTAATAATGTAATAACAATTAAATGAAAGGGACATAATTTCAAACAATCTTAAATTTAATAATTTACAATTATTCTTCTATTTCTCAGCGTCATCGCTTGATGCTTTTCCATACTAGCGAAAAAATGTCGATAGTATGAATAAGTTAATCAAGATATGATTCTAAGATTACACTAGTTGAAAGAATATTAATACACAATTCGTGTATTCGAAATTGATGATTCTTAAACATTTTAGAAGCGTCATACCTTTTTAAGGTTTTGTTTGTCGTCTGCTAATTTTGGACTAAATTTCTAAATTATCCGGAAGTACACACGAACAGCTGATGTTGAAAAATTCTATAACACACTTGTTCCGGTCTGATGTAGCAACTCGGAATGTAACTGTTCTGATCGTTCATGTGTTGGATGTTTCGCTGGAAAACTTCTGGATTTCCATTGACTGCAGTGGTGTAAATGTCAAAGTTCAGTTCACTCTTTCACACACGGATTAAAAATATCACTGGAAATGTTCCACTCGCAGATACCACTGATAAATTGGATAGTTCGCTTGCGGTAAGTTCAGAGCGAATGTGGCACTGTTCTTGTTTCGTAGTATATGTACAATTAATATTGTTCGCTTTCTACCACACACTACACAATTATTCAAGACACTTAATACAGTAATAATAAAATAAGAAAACTATATATAATGGGATTAAACCCTATCACATCATATAGTAGACACACAGCTTTTCGTGGAAAAAAAACTTCACTGATGGCTGTGTTGGTCTGAGTGTATTTAACACACTGCACTCAGACATGAGTGCTTACTGGGTCGGTCGGACAACGGGACAACAGATCGGCAATTGTGTTGGTTCTGCCTGCAATATGTCGAACTTCAAAGCTGTAATCTTGGAGTTTAAGAGACCAGCGCGCTATCATTTGGTTGGTAGGCATTCCTGAAGTAATAAATTTCAACGGACTATTGTCGAACTCAACAATGAAATGACGTCCCAGAAGGAATCTGGAAATATTAGTTATACCCTCAACTAGAGCAAGGGCTTCCAACTGCGGTGTAGACCAAGAGCGTTCTCTAGGTTTTAATTTTCTAGAGAAGTAGTATACAGGGTGTAGGATGTTATCATGTTCCTGTAACAGAACTGCTCCAATGGCTACGGAGCTCGCGTCTGTGCGTAATCTGAAAGGAATAAGAAAATTTGGCAATTTGAGAATGGGATTCTTTAAACTATTCTCAGAGAAATAAGATAAAACTTTCTGGAATGCAAATTTTAGGCATTGATTGTTTACAATATTTTCAGGTTGATCTTTCGTTAGTAGGTTAGTAAATTTTTCAGTCAGTTCAGCAAAATCAGGTATGAACTGTCTATAATAATTTAGTAATCCTAACACACTTCTGACTTGCTTTTTCGTAGTCGGAAGTGAGAGTTTCAGTATTTTGGACACGATGTTATCGTCTGTCGTGACAAAGCCATTAGATATTTTGTACCCCAAGAAGGATATTTCCTGATAGGCTATGTCTACTTTTGTCGGCTTTACCGTCAGTCCGTGCTGTCTGATCCGTTCAGATGTCTGCTGTAATGTCTTTATATGGTCTGTCATTGTCTTTGTGTGAACACAAATGTCGTCCATGTAACAGATAATGTTTGGTATGTCCACTAATAAAAGTCGTGTCATACGTACGAATGTCGCTGGGGCATTGACCAGCCCAAATGGAAGTTTGCACCATTCGTACAGTCCCCAAGGTGTGGCAAATGCTGTCAGGTGTCTGCTCTCTTCGTCTACCGTTATCTGCCAGTAACCTTTTGTCATGTCTACCTTCGTAAAGAATCTAGAGTCTGTCAGTTCTGTCAGTAGATCTTCAGAGTTGGACATTGGTTCTAGATCAAGAAGAGTTATTTTATTTAATTTCCTATAGTCGATACAGAGTCTTATCGTACTGTCCTTTTTGCGTACCATGATCATTGGAGATGAGAAATGTGATTGGGATCGTCTAATAATGTTGTTTTTCTCTAAACTAATGATTTCCTGATGTTTTCTTTGTAATGCACTGGAATGGTGTAAGGTCTGCATCTTATGGGTGTGTTTGAAGTGAGTGTGATGTGATGCTGTACTAATTCTGTTTGTCCTGGGTTGTTGGAGAAGATGGTGTTGTACTGTTGTATGAGATGTTTGCAGCTGTCTGTTTCTGCTTGAGTTAAGTTTGGGTTTATTTTGATTTCTTAAAAAGCAGTTCGTCGTGTCTACTGCAGGCGTTGGAATTTCGTCACTATCTTCGTCATCTTCATGGTCTATTATTACTGTACAAGCTATTGTATCGTCTTGTTCGGTATCTCTGTTGTAATATGGTCTTAGCATATTGATGTGGAACATTTTGTGTTTGTCTTTTATTTTAATCTCATAGTCTACAGCTGCAAACTGTCTGATTACTTTAAAAGGTCCCTGCCAAGACTCAGTCAATAAGTGTCTGTCACTAGGTAAGAGAAGAAGTACGTCCTGTCCAGGTGTCAACGTTATTGTCCTGTTACCTTTGTCTGCATATTGTCTATATGTAGCACCAGATACTTTTAGTGCTTCTTTTGCAATTATACAAGATTTGATGATTCTTTCACGCAATGATGTAACGTATACGTATGATGATATGGGTTTAAGTAAAGGAGTGGCTTCAGTTAACATTTGATGATAGATAGTCAATGGGCCACGTGGTTTGGCATCATAGATAAGTTCAAAAGGAGAGAACCCAGTACTAGAATGTGGCACTTCGCGATAAGCAAAAAGTATAGCAGGCAAATAATAGTCCCAGTTGTTGGGGTGTTCTTGCGTGACTTTAGCAAGCATATGCTTTAAATCACCGTTAAACTTTTCTATGATCCCCGTTGAGTGAGGGTGATATGGAGAATTGAAACATTGCTTCACTCCTAACATTTTGGTGAAAGCTTGAGTAGATGCGGCAATGAACTGACTTCCCCTATCTGATAGGATAGTGTCTGGAAATCCTATCCGTGAAAATATATGGAAGAAAACTTCCATTATATCATTGGCAGTTATGTTCTTTAGCGGAAACGCTTCAGGCCAGCGACTACATAGATCAATGAAGGTAATAATATATTTATTCCCTCTGGTTGTTATCTGATTAAGAGGGCCCACTATGTCGACAGATATTTTCTCAAAAGGTCGACTGGCCAAGTCAGTGATTTGTAATTTTGCTTGTGGGTGTTTTCCTTTCTTTACTAGTTTTTGGCAGATGTCACAACTTCTGCAATATTGCTTAATGTCATTGCAGAATTTGGGCCAATAGAACTGTGTTAGTAATCTTGATCTGGTCTTAGAGTATGCCATATGCCCTGCAAGAGGTATATCATGGGCAAGATGTAAGGCTTGCTTACGGTATTCAACTGGCAAAACAGTTTGCTCTGTTGTGCTGTCACCTCTGGTATAATACCTGGTGAGGATGCAATTTTTCAAAGCAAAATGCCATCTTGCATTTTTGGTTACCTTTGGCTTTTGGCCGATCAGATTAACATATTTCGACAATGAAGGATCAGCTTTTTGGGCTGTTACAAAAGTCTCCTTCATAGTTTTAGGAGGTAGTATCACTGTGCTAATCATTTCTATAGCCTCAGTTTGATTAATTTCATCTTGCACTCTAGCAGTAGATCTAGTTACTGCGTTCACACATTCAATGATATCTGATGGTGATGAAATAGTTTGATCAATGATGTCATGAGATCTTAGTGCTACATTAGCTACCATACATTCATTTGGTGATACAACATTATCAATGATGATATTTGATGGTGATGATGTTAAGTTCTCATCAATGCAAACAGATGTTATATCATGAGGCATATCATTCACCTCTGGTAAATTTCCAATGATAATATCACACACAGGGTTAGTTAATGCTGCGCATTTTACTTTCCCAGTGAGGAAAGGTGTCTGAATATATGCCCATGCTAATGGGTACTTTTCAATATTTCCAGAGAATGTTCTGCATGTTACGTGCCAGCCTGTATAGTCTGTAGGCATTATGAAATTTCTCTTAAGTCCAATAAGTGAACTGCCGGTGTCCAGAAGGACTGTAGCAGGCTTGCCATTCACATATCCCTGATGGATGTTTATTCTGCCTTTGGAATCTATTACCAAATTAGCTTCTTCATTGGCAATAGGAATGGAGTGGCCGCATGTCAAAACGCCATCTTCATAAAAAGTATTACACACAGTACATTTATTTGCGTTAAACATGTCAAAAGGCTGTGCTGAGTTCACAGGGTGTTTCTCTGATTGTTCTTCATCTGATGATGAACTAACAAATAAGGCGGCATTTGCTTTATTGGTCATTTGCCTTCCTTTACAAGCATGACGAAAATGCCCGTACGCCTTACAGAGAAAACATTTACGTGCATTTCTGAAAGCTTTACGCTCCTTATCTTGTCTATTTATGATGTTCTGTAGATATGTAAGATATGCAGGGTTTTTGTCACACATATCACCTTGGGGGTGTGAAAATGTACAATATCTACAATGGTTGTATTACTCAGACGTAGGCTTATTTGGTTTTTGCCTATGATAGGGTTCTGATCGAGGTTTTTCATAGTTAGCCGATGCTACAAAGTTTGTATCAATAGCTTCACTAGCAAAACAATGTTTATTGGCTGTATAATAAGCCGAACCACGTCTCTCAATCTGATCTACACTCGTACATTCATTCTCTTGCAAAAATTTCGAAAATGCTGATGGAAGGGATGAGATGACTTTATCCCTGATGATTAGATCTTCTAATTTCTGGTAATCTTTATTTATTTTGGCTGCTGAAGTCCATTTTGCAAATATGTCTCGGACTAAGCAGAGGTAGTCAGAGAACGTTTGAGTCGATTTTGGGCTCAACTTGCTGAATTGTTCTCTGTAGCCTGCCTCATCTAGCATAAAATGTGCCATAATCTTTGATTTTAGATAATGGTAATCTTTCCTGAGGTCTTTGGGGATAGTCTCTATGACTTTCAGAGGTTCCCCTGACAAACTCCTCATGTAAATAATATTCCATTCAGACATTGGGACCTGGTAATGGTCCATTAAGGTTTCAAAATTTTGGGTGAAGGCTGCAATGCAGTCACCTGGGGTATAATTTCTTACAATACCTTGATACTTTTTATACTGGTTTTCTTTCTCCAGTCTATCAGATTTCTTAGACTCTTTGTCTATGGCAGTATCGGCCTCAAGCTGTTTAATTTTTAGTTGCAATTCAAGCTCTTCCCGCTTACTCTGAGCTGAGATCTCTGCCTTCCTCAATTCATTATCTAACTCAGCTTGTTTTGTTTTTGCAGATAATTCTAGCTCTGCTTGCTTTAACGCGGTTGCTGCCTCTGATTGCTTTAAGGCTGTTTCTGCCTGTTTGGCAGCCCTTTCAGCTGCTCTCTCTCTTCGCGTTCGTGCGCTTTTTCCTGTACTAGGAGGTATTCAGAGTATTTCCTTTCACTCCACTTTGTTAACTCATCACCAGTTAACTTCAACTTTAAACCCATCTCGATGAAGTCGTTTAATGAAAACATGATGGTAATAATAAATGCAAATGAGTTGTCAGATACACAAATAGTTATAAGTTGTTAGTATAGTGAAAAATTTACAATTGTGTTCAACTTAAAATTTGTGCCCAAATTTGCATCCGAAAGTATATAGAAAGAAAAATATACTCAAGTGTACTGGATGCGGTGGAGAACGGTTCACACTAAGGTTAGGAACTGTAGGGTCGCTAGTTCAAAACACGAATGACCTCTACGGGCAAGGGTTTCAGAGGGCACAGAAAACCTGCTTTGTTTTGGAGGAAATAAATTAGCGTCTATTTGATGTGGTGTGTATGCTTGTCACTAAGTTTTGATTAGGTTTGTATGGCGTTGAGTGTAATTGTAGGTCGTAATGTCGTCAATCAACAATTTTTTTTTTTTCAAAACACAAGTCACTTTCTTTCCGAAACTTTTTGCTTTCCACAAACAACTTCACAAAGACAATCTAAATATATCTCTACACTCTATAACATTGATGACACATCACTTACATCAAGATGACATTCAGTAAGGACATAGACATCAAGTTTACAAGATGGCGACAAGGTTACAATGGCGACGGTTTCGCAGTGTCGACAAGGTCAAAATGGCGACATGTTACACAATCACTGATGTTTTACACGTTTACAAGATCAATCACATGTATGTACTTGACGTTCACATCTAGCCTCCATATTCAAACAGATATTCATTGGCACCTTGCCGTCTTGACAGACGATAGTTTGTGCTTTAAAAAGGCATAATAACTTTTAACTATGGCGGTAGCGAGTGTGACTGATAAGGCCAATTTGCGCTGTAAATGTCCGTTCACAGTGGGTGCATGTGAACACGTGGTCATTTCCACCATCATGCACCATCTTACGTCTCAAACGCTTGGTGTGTGACTTTTCTGCAATAATTTTCTCCTTTGACTTTATTCCATTTCTGATATTTGCCCTCCATGCAACACGTTCAGCGGCGACTTGCTCCCAATGTGCATTATCAATGCCTGTATCAATCATGTCCCGCTTACACACATCTTTGTATCGTAGTAGAGGCCGACCCTGACATCTCATACCCATCTGTAATTCACCAAAAAAGATATCCTTTGGTATTCTACCATCATCCATCCTCCTAAGATGTCCTATCCATCTAAGTCTACGAAGACTGAGCATGGAATAAACTGTCACACAACCTGATCTTTCCAATACTTCAGTATTTGTGATTTTGTCTTGCCACTTAATACCAAGAATTCTTCGCAGACACCGCATATGAAAGCTGTTTAAGTTGTTCTCTTGGTGTGAGTAAGTTGTCCAGGTTTCACTGCCATAGAGAAGAGTACTAAGGACACAGGCTTGATAGACAAGGACTTTTGTTTTGGCAGTAAGCTTCCTGTTCTCCCAGACTCTTTTTCTTAACCTGTTCATTGTTGTTGCTGCCTTACCAATCCGGATGTTGATTTCCTGATCTAGGGATAATTTGATATTTACCACTGATCCTAGATATGTAAAATGGTCTACTATCTCTAGTTCGGCGTCGTCAATAAAGATTGATGGTACCCCATGTGCACCTTGTGACATAATCTGTGTCTTCTTTTTGCTAATTGTTAAACCAAATTCAGAACAAGCATTGGAGAATGCAGATAGTAGACATTGCAATTCTTCCTCAGAGTGGGTCGTAACTGCAGCATCATCTGCAAAAAGCAACTCTCTGATCAGTACCCTCCTAATTTTGGTCTTAGCCTTCAATCTCTGAGCATTGTAGAGGCCGCCATCTGAGCGTGAGTGAATGTATATACCACCATCCTGATCATGAAATGCATATTTCAGTAGAAGTGAAAAGTATATTCCAAAGAGGGTGGGAGCTAGTACACAACCTTGCTTAACTCCACTCTTGATTTCAAATTCTTCAGAAGTTGCACCATCAAACTTGATTATACCCTTCATGCCTGTGTGGAACGATTCCACAATGGACAGAAGAGTTGGTGGGCAGCCAATCTTCTTTAGTGCCTTGAACAGACCCTCACGACTGACCAAATCAAATGCCTTTGTGAGGTCGATGAAGGCAATAAACAGTGGTTGATTCTGTTCACGGCATTTTTCTTGCATTTGTCGCAATGAGAATATCATATCAATGGTAGACCGGTTCTGTCGAAAGCCACACTGTGATTCGGGGTAGACTTGTTCTCCTAGGACTTGAAGTCTGCGCAGAACAATTCTGGCAAATACTTTTCCAACAATACACAGAAGAGAGATACCCCTATAGTTGTTGCAGTCGCTCCGATCGCCCTTGTTCTTGTACAGTGTTATGATGCTTGAATCTTTGAAATCCTGTGGGACTTGTCCTTCACGCCAGCATAGCTCTATTAGCTGGTGGATCTGCAGAGCGAGTGTGTCTTGCCCACTCCTGATAACCTCTATTGGAATCCCATCCTTACCTGGAGCCTTGCCAGATGCAAGTTCATTTATAGCACACTTAACTTCTGTTATGGTGGGAAGTGTGTCCAGGTGGTCAAGAGTTGGTAGAGCCTCTATGGCGTTGAGGGCATCATCCGCTAGTTTGGTCTCACTTGAGTAAAGCTCCAAATAGTGCTCTACCCATCTGTCCATCTGCTGTTTCTTATCAGTGATGATTTCTCCAGTCAAGGTTTTCAATGGTGCACTTCTTTTGATCACTGGACCGCAGGCTTTCTTTATTCCTTCATACATGCTTCTTATGTCTCCCTTATCACTTGCGATTTGAATGGACTCACATAACTTGATCCAATAATCATTTGCACACTGCCTGGCAGCCTTTTGCACATCCTTCCTAGCTTGCCTAAGCTCACTCAGAGTGTTACGCGTTGGTCTTTCCTTGTTTCTTAAGAGAGCTTTCTTCTTCTTATCAATCAAGGGCTGCAGAGTCTCGCTGTTGGCCGCAAACCAGTCCTGCCTCTTATGATCCACAGTGCCGTAAACCCCTACGGCAGTTTTATAAAGAGTTTCCTTAATTTGACCCCACTTTTCATTTACTGTACAATTTTCTGGTGTATCAGTGAAAGCGTCTTCAAGTTGCTGTTGAAACTGAAAGCACTTTTCAGGATCATGAGTGTTAATAATATTAATCCTGAGGCTAGATTTGTGTTTAGCTGTGTAGATTCTCTTTGGTCTCAGTCTAACCCTTGCAACAACCAAAGAATGATCCGTATCACAGTCAGCACTGTGGTAACTACGAGTCAATGATATATGGTTCAGATGTTGTCTCCGTGTGATGATGAAGTCCAGCTGGTGCCAATGGCCGGATCTTGGATGTTTCCATGTGACCTTATGCATCTCTTTTGTTTTAAAAAAGGAGTTTGTAATACATAGGTCATTACTGGTGCAATGCTCCAGCAGCCTTTGCCCATTTTCATTCATGCGACCGATGTTGTATTTTCCAAGGCACACTGGCCATGAACTCGAGTCCTTGCCCACACGAGCATTGAAATCACCGAGCATATAAATGTAGTCAGATTTTGGAACTGCCTTGATCACGGAGTCTAACTCCTCATAGAACGAATCCTTCACATCATCAGAGGAATCGAGTGTCGGTGCATATGCAGTACTAATGGTGGCAAACCCACAAGAGGTTGCCAAGCGCAGGGATAATAGTCTTTCATTTCCTCCTGCTGGAATTTCAATCATTCCCAGTAGCGAATTCTTCACTGCAAAGCCCACACCGTGTTGCCTTTTTTCTGCCTGCCCTCTACCCTTCCAGAAAAAGGTGTAGTTGTTTTCCCTGAGTGACCCTTCCTCAGCGAGGCGAGTCTCCTGCAGGCCAGCAATATCAATGTTTAGACGATTGAGTTCGGCATCAATCACAGCCGTTTTTCTCACATCGTCAATATTGGTCAAGTCAGTGGAAAATCCTGGACACATGGTTCTCACGTTCCAGGTTGCAAGCCGTAGCTTGAGGTTTCTATTTTTATTTTTGTTTGTACCTGGTGCATTGGTTTTACAGCCTGCGATTCAGATTTTGTCCTAGCCCCAAGCACCCATTGAAGCAGGCAGGCTGTGGCGGATCAGCACCCAATTGGCTGGGGGCTGCCCAGCTTGAGGCGGGCGGTAGCTGATCAGTGACACCTATAGGTGTCTCCCACCGTCAGAGGCAACGCGTGGCGCCCCATGTCTACGCCAACTGACAAGGACTTATAACCCGTAACAGTTGCCTCTCGCTTTGATTCCGAGACCAGTTAAGACCAGGGATGGAGTTATTGCCTCTCCATAGCACAAAGCCTGGGCTAAAATATAGAGATCATGTGTTGCCCATGCAGCATGATCCCTCTCTCGGCCTGCCTAGTTTACTCCAGAGGAAAGGTAACACCCCTACATCTGGAACAAGACAAGCTGCAGAAGCTGCCGGATCAGCAAAGCAATGCTCTAACTGTCCGCCTGTTGGAGCTTCGATCCTAGACCAGTCGCCAACCAAGGCTTAGGGCCTGGTCTGCCCTGCCATGACATTTTGTCTTTAGCTTGCATTTCCTTGCACCAGGGTAAGGCTTGTACCCTCCCAATAGCGCTCTTCCGCCCGAAGCCGTTGGCACAATGTGGGGTGTCGGGTTTGGTAAGCGCCGCCCAACGTTCAGCGCTAACAGAAACCAGGTAGTACCGTCTACTGTTATACGGTAGCTCAGTCATATCTGACTAAGACCTGACACCAGATATATTCAAACAATTTAATATAATACTATATGAGGATGAGACTTCACGTTGACATTTAAATGCACATTAACGCTGGACAAAAGTCACGTTCACAAATTTAGGTTGAAATCTTAAATAAATTTCAATCGTTCAATGAGGACGAGTTACTCACGTTCATTTAAAGCCGGACGATGCCACCACGTTCACACATGTCAGGGTCTTAAACCTGGCTCGTTATACCTAACACATGTGAGACAAGTACAAGTACAACATGATTGGACTTGAGACACAACGACACGAAGTTCAATGGATTTATTTACCGATCACATGCAATACGATCTAGTTTGGCATGTGATAATCATTACATTACATATATGGTACATCAATACACTTACAGACAACCCACAGCTTACAGTCTATCTCACAAGATGCACAAGCACTCGACTTTCGGGCACAGAACTACACAAGCCTTTCTCTCTCTATACGTCCTGTCTGGTCCGAGTACCCCAAGCTGTCTGTCTGTTTCTCGCAAAGCGCTTGCCCTCTGTGGATTGGCTTCACGAGGCCTGCGTGCGTCTTGCGTTGTCCTTGCCTGACCGCTGGCTATTGCGTCAGCCAGCCACCTGTGGGCAGGTAACTAATACTCGCCTGGCGGGCGTAACGATGTTACTGCATCCTAGTTGGGAACTATTCGCCTGGCGGGCGTAACGATGTTCCTGCATCTCGGTTGGAGACATTCCAGATTCTGACACTACCACCCAGCCTAATTTTACCTCCGTCTATTATTTCTCAGGGCCGGTTTGTTTGTTTATATAGTACTAGCACTTTCACTAAGGGCAATCACCCCAATGTTGATGAACCCAGACATGTTACAGATTATATTGCCCATGTATTCTCGCTTCTGCTGCCGATCTATTTTTGTAGCCTCTTTACATTCATTTCTATATTGCTCTTCATTTTGGATGTTGTTGATGTCATTTAGCCATAGCTGTCTTGCATTCTCTTTCCTAATAACTGCTTCTTCACATTTTTTATTGAACCATCTGTTCTTTCTATGCGTGGTTAACACACCGAGGCATTATTCTGCGGTAGTTTGAATTCTATTCTTGATGTTCAACCAAGTTTGATCAACGCATTCCTCCAACGGGTTACGTAGAATTTCAAGTTTACATTTTATCTCATGTGCAAAATTCTCTTTGACTGTAATTTCTTATAGTTTTTCTCTGTTATATGTTGTGTGTAACCTTTGTAGTTTACTATAGAAAGTTCTCTTAAGTTTTATTTTAAATTGTGCCCCAACGAGGAAGTGGTCGCTGTGACACTAAGCACCTCTATAACTTCTAACTTGTTGCATGTTTGATGCGTTTTTGTTATTAATTAAAATGTGATCTATTTGGTTATAGGTTTTCTTGTCACATGATTTCCAAGTTTGTTTATGTTTATCCTTTCTTTCTAGTCTGGTACTGCTGATCTGCAGTCCTTTGGCTTCTGCTAGGTTGATGACTCTTCATCCATTATCATTTGAAGTTGTCTTAAAAATTTAATCTTTTGTATAGTTACAATGTCTTATTTTAAGCACAATGTAACAAACCATCGTCTGTCAAGACGGCAAGGTGCCAGTCAGTCAGTCATATATCCAAAAGTAATTCTTACTCATATACACAATAAGTTCTTTTCAGTAATTCTTATAGATTATTTGTGCGTTCTCCAAACTCTCAAACCCAACTAGCACCCATAACTATACGATCGACTGTTCCAAATGTGTCAATGACTAGAACGTCTCCTCAATGGATACAACCCACTGAAGTATACCAGGAATTGAAGACATCCGACTGATCGGACCAATAACATAGTTTATCCAGCTGCATGCCATCAAAATAAAGCAGACAATTTGTATTTTATGTTCAACTGATAATAGACATCGTGCTATTGAAGGGGCGACTGAGTGTTTTTTGTTAAATTTATTTGTGTTTTTAGACTCAAAACTGGATTAACAGACACCAACGATGTGAAAGACGATTTATACAGTAAAGGGTAGGCTGGGCAAGTAGCTCAGGCTGTAGAAAGTATGTTACAATACTGTACAACATACAACTCAGAAAGACATATTCTATTCCTAAATAAAACAACAAGAAATGACAAACTCTATGAAAGACTGCATGACTTGCAGAAGACATTGCGGTTTTAGTTCATGCAGGAATTTTATGATAATCACCCGTCATAATATATTTGGGAAGGTTCTAGAGAAGATAGTCGCTGTAAAGCTGCCAGATGTTTTGGAAAGGGGGAAGCTTCTTCCAAGAGGCCTGGGGAGCTACAGGCCAGGAAAATATACCTGGTCGAATGCAGCCACTTTTGCCTTTGACGTTTATGAGGGGTTCCAGAGTAGACAGGAAACGATGGCGGTAGCGCTTGATCTCAAGGATGCGTACAATAGAGTTAAATATGATATTTTGATGACCGCATTATGGAGAAGGGGGTCAATCCCTGGTTGGTGAACTGGATAACAGCAGTCCTGCATTCTCGTCGGGTTTCTCTCCGTCCGGGAGCATGGACCTCAGAACCACATATTTTAACCCCTGAACTGCCACGGGGATCTGCAATCTCACTGGTGCTCTTTAACGTGTATACGAGCAAGATTGCAAACCTAGAAGCACCAGGGGTTGGAAGGATACTAACCTTTGCAGATGATATGCTTGCATATAGACAGGGGCGAGTTAGTGAACAAACAGCCAAGGAGCTACAGGCGACAGTGGACAAAGTGACTGACTGGTGCACTGAAATGAGTGCTGTCATCCACCCGGAAAAGGCGGCTGTTTTGTGGTGCTCTCTCGACAACAGGATTGTTACAGATGATGTCCCAAGGCTCGCGATAGATGGTAGAAATGTCGACAGAGAGAACAAACTGAAGTATCTGGGAATTACATTTGACAGGAGCCTATCCTTCAAGGACCATGTGGAGACGGTTGTGACAAGATCTCAAAAGGGACTCAATGCACTTAAAACTATGGCTACAATGGACACAGAGCAGAGAATGCTTTTCACACTGTACCAGCACTTGATCCTCTCAGTGATTTATTATGGACTAAGACTGTTCACTGTCTCAAAGCTGGTGAAATTAGCTGGTGAAATTAGAGCGCATACAAAACGAAGCTATGCGGGTCATTCTAGGATGCACCAGAGACACCCCAGTAGTGTGTATGCGTTACATCCTTGGTTTGCCGACTGTTGCTGGTAGGCTCATGGTGATGCAGGCGACGGCATAGCTCTGAGTAGCTGCAGAAACCAATCACCCGTTGCATGAGGCGCTGAACGCAGTTATGGGTCAGCGACTGATAAGAGGGAAATCATGGAAGGCTCAGGCGGAGGATACGATCAGACAGGTGTGCAGATTAGAGAACATTAGGCGAGGAGAGGAGTAGGTCAGAGTGCCAACGGAGCAGTCAGACTTGTGCAGAGTTATAATCACACTGAGCCGGGAGTGCAGGAAGTGGTCAGCAGGGGCCACGGAAGTGGAAACCCAGCAACTAATTCAGGATAATTCTCGCCCGGGTGATGTGATTATCTACACAGATGGTTCGGTGTTAAGAGTTAGGAGAAGTGGCTGGGGGTTCTTAGCAAAAGCTAATGGTCGACGTTTGGTGCAGGAGAACCTAGCGTATGAAACCACAACATCTAGCTTAAGAATGGAGGTGGAGGCGGTCAGTGCAGCTTTCCGCTGGATGGAGAATACGATACACACACATCGTGATTGTAACTGACTCAGAAAGCATGTTTGGGAAGGTGAGGACAGGGAGGCTTCGTGCAGAGTGGCTTGCTTCGCTTCGAAGGTCACGGGTGGCAAGCATCGCCTGGATCTTTTCTCCCAGGTATGCCGGTGTGCTGGGGAATGAACAGGCAGACAGACTGGCTGGCTCGGCAAAACTTGGTGGAGTATTGATGCATGACAAGGCACACGTGGTTGCGGCCTTGTGGGAGCACGTGTACACCTCGGAAGAGCAAATGCATCACTATGGTCTAGCAAGAATGAGACAGCGAGGAGTCTCGAGGGGATCTGGACGACGCTCGATGCTCAGAGGAAAGGCGAGACAGACTTATAATCAGATTGCTACTCTTACTATTGATGTTGGAACTTTTCGCTGGCTGATGAGGATGGAGGCGCAGCGCTGATGGGAATGCCCCAAATGTTGTGATGTCGATTCCTAAATCAATCAATCAGTCAATCAAGGCTACTCTGGCAGGCGGAAGCGCCGTGGACCAGGATGACATTCTGAATGCTTTACGAGAAGTAAGTCATTAGCGACAACCAAGTGATGACTGTGAATCTTCAACTATGGTGAGGATGCGAGAACAGCAAATTAAAAGAGGTGTTTCCAAACAAGAACACTGCGTGGGAAGCCAAAGAAGATTGATAAACCAACACAGAACTGGTGTCATCAGTCGTTACACGCTGCGGGATTTACTCGGGGATCTGAGCACTTATAGGGCTGAATGGTTCGATGTGCAATGAGGATGATCTGTCGACTAACTAATAATCTACGCCGTATGTACACATTGTTGTTTATCTGTAAACATGTCACTTATTTCATGTGCACACAGTGTTGTGTATCTGTAAACATATCGCATAATTCATGTTTACGCTGTGTTGTTTATATTTAACATGTAACTTAATTCCAGTGTACACAATTGTGTTTATTTATAAACATGTGACATAATTCATGTGTGCACGGTGTTGTTTATCAGTAAAAATGTGACTAAATTCACATGTTCACAGATTTGTTTATCTTAACTCATGTGTATATTGTATTGTTTATCTGTAAACATGTGACTAAATAATGCTTGTGTGCACACTGTTACTTATTTGTAAACACGTGCCATAATTCACATGTACACAGTCTTATTTAGTTGTAAACATGTGACACAATCCATGTTTACATAGTTCACGTGTACACAGTGTTGTTTACTTGTAAACATGTGGCGCAATGTGACTCAGTGTTTGTTATTTGCGGAAAATGCGACATAATTCATATGTATGCAAATAGTAAGATTAGTTGCGTACTAACTCCTTTTGCTGTGGGGATTAAGGGGCGGAATGATGCTGCAAATTTTTGGGGAAAATCTGGGTGTTGACGGAGAAAAATCAGTGAAAGCCGGAAAATGTTTTTGAAAAAATCAGGGTCGTGACGGGGAAAGTCGGGGGAAAAAAAGTGTCTGCTAAAAGTTGTTGAAGTGTGAGAAAGTCTGTGAGCATAAAATAGAAGGGGTGGCAAATTCAATAAGGAATATGAGATGAGTGGGGTGTAGTAGGAATATAGTAGTGGAAATAGTAGTAGTCGAATATGAAAAAGTAAAGATGGTCGTCGTGGTTTATTGTCATTAGTTGATAAGAGGTGGACAGTAGGTATTAGTGGTCAAGCAACGAGTGGCTACTGCATGTTATCAGATATAATATAACATATGAACACAACAAACTGTTACGACTTAGGTGTCTCATGTAACATGCCATGTCACGTGTCCGCTGTCATAAAAAGCGACGTTATCACGTAGATAATTAGACATGCACACGTTCATTACCTCTCTGTGTGTCTATACGGGACTTTACAATTTTCTCCAGAAACACATTTCCAAGACCAATATATGTCTTACATCTTGTCTGCTCTGTGCTCCATATCACATCCAGACAAAAAGTGCACTTCAACAGTCAAATAAGAAAATATGTTAGCCAAATGGGAAAATCTTTGGTCAAGTAACGAAATAAGTCGGCCAAATTTATGAAAAATTGGAAACATTTTTATCCAAATGCGAAGAAAATATCATCCAAAGACAGAAATATTTCAACTAAACTTATAATTAGATCAGCAAAACTTATGAAAAGAAATAATATTGCCAGCCAAGTGTGAAAAGGGTATACCAAATACAGAAATATCTCAGCCAAATGTATGAATAGTAGGAAACTTTGTTAGACAAAGGGGAAAAACCTAGGTCAAGTAGGAAAATTTGAGACTTTTCTACAGTAAACGTTGTGTATATACTTAAAACAGTAATTGGACGTTCTTCTTATTCTTTGCGTTCATCCGGAGTGTATTTTCAGATGTGATTGCGGTGTGTCTGTTATGCGCCCTTGGGCCGAAACCCGTAGGCCAACACAAACGGCTTTAGCGTTGTCAGCATCCCCAATAAGGCCTTACAGGAGTAATGAGTTAACACTAGTCTAGTAGAGAGACACCAGACAGGGAAGACACCGAGTACTATTAATAACCTCACAGGGAGACACATTTGTGTCAGACCAGAGGGCAACGAGTACAGATGAGCGAGGGCTTTCCCCAAGCAATTGGGTTGCTGGGCCTTGCGAGTAACCGTGATATGCCAGGTTACTCGAACTCACCAGCCGGCGTGCTGGCAAGACCAGGCACGCAATAATAGCGACTTCACGGAGAGTAAGAGTGTCCGTGCTTGTCCACGCCATGTGTTGCGGGACAGACTGACTGGAGACGGTAGAGAGAGCAGACGTATCCTTGACCAATACGATAGCTTTCTAGGCCATAGGCAAACATAGGGCTGTTCATTTAGATTGTGTAATGCTAGCATCATCTATCATCACGTTGATGTATTCATATTGTGTGACAATGATGAAACCTAACGCTCGTAGAGCCATTCAAATGTCGGCTCTGAATAAATTGCATTCCTTTCGCAAATGTCATGAATTGTTATTTCGTACAGTGCGAAAGTAGCGGAGTCTTGAAAAGCTGCAGCGCACAAGTCGCTGACAGGCTAGACCCCGAATTGGTGTCAGAATGGTCAATGAATCAACGCCAGCGGCGAACTAGTGTCAGAACACAGGGAATAAACACCAGTAGACCCCGAATTGGTGTCAGAACACATTGAACGAACGCCAGCAGTACAATTACTGTCAGATTTCAGTGAACGTTTCTGAGCAGTCATAGCAGGCAGTTGTAGTAATATTCAACGCGCAGTTAACGCCAACATGTAAGTGGTATTATAAACCACTGAACGAACGCTAGCTATCGATTGATATTACAAAATTATGTACCAGAATTAATTCAATGCACGTTTCAACAATTTTGATGTGTGATATATTGCAAAGTAATACAAATTTATTGTGATACATGCTATAAATTAATTTTTTTCTTGTGGTGAATTATACGATCGCCAATTTTGTGGAGTGTGAACCACAATTGAGTCAAATTAGATCGGTAAAGTGAAATTCTACCAATATTATTTAGAAAGTGTGGTATTATACTAAAAGCAATTGAAATGTATAAAATCATCAGTGAACATTACCATCGTAACCACCGTGTACATTCCATTGCGTGTGATACAGCCATCAATGTCACCATTCTACGAAATCAGTAAATAGAGTAGCGACGAACTGCAGCCTATAACGAAGGTACGCCAGAGTCAAACGGCGAAGACAAGACGACATTGACGGCCATACGACTAATCATCTCATTTATCATCTAACAATCATTCAGACGATCATATCATTCATCATTAATAGCATTTATCACTATTTAGCACATTCTCATTCACCAGTCGCATGAAATAGGAGATTATATTAACAATTTATGAAATATGAAATATTTGATAGAATATGATGAATTGTGAGCTTGTATTTACAACTTAAGCGTGTGTCTAATTTTTGCTGCTCTACTAACCAGAACGCAGCCCGGGTGTTATCGAATCAAACCAGTGTGTAGTGTGAAAGACTGCGGTGGAACATCCCAAGTACAGTACTTTCCAAAAAATTAGATGAGTATATTTTCCGAATAATTTGGTATGCTCTAACTTAATCATGCATCTTCTTTTCCAGCGAATGATGTACATTTACTAACACATTATTGTAAACTATTCTGGGCATATTATTGTATTATCATTTTGAACTAACATTACGCCACAAAATGGCGTCACTAAATGAATGTATCCAGGCGGGCATCGCAATGGGCCACACTGGAGATAAGCTAGAAAAATGGGCGGATCAAAAGTATAAAGAAGAAACAGAAAGGAAAATTGCTCTACAGAGAGAAGAAACAGAAAGAAAAGCTGCTCTTGACAGAGATGAAAGAGCATTAGAAAGGCAACATCAAAAAGAAATGAAAGAGATTGAGGAGGCTACCAAATTAAAGATGAAAGAAATGGAGGTAGACTCTAACAGACAGATAGCCTCTAGCAAACAAAAGAGCCAAGAAGAACAGAACAAATTTAGTAAGTACAAGGGCCTTATCAAACCATACACGGTAGGTGATTCAATCAGCGCATGGACTGAACATATAGAGTTCCAACTAAAAACACAGAAATTACCTTTAGAGGATTGGGCATTGATTTACATGAGGAACCTGAGTGGGGAGCCTTTAAAAGTAATAGAAGCCATACCTACAGATCTTAGAAATAATTACCAGTACATACACGATAGGATAATGCAACATTTTCTTTTGGACGCTACTGGGTACCAAATTCAATTCTCACAGATTAAACCAAAAGCAACTGAAACGTTCTTAGACTACATTTCTAACGTGCAGAGCACATTTAAAAAATGGACTAAGGCGGCTAAAGTAGGTAACAGCTATGAAAAACTAGAAGAGCTAACGGTAATGGACAAAGTCGTTTCTACAGTGCCTACCCCTTTTGCTAAATTCTTACAACAGTCAGATATTGATTCCATTCAACAATTAGAGAAACGGGGGTCAGCCTATTTTTCCTCTAAACGGGACATATTTAAAACTACATCATATGACACAGAAATTACAGCTTTTGCAAATAGAGTTCCTGATAGATCCTACAAACAGAAAGACTACAGTAAGAAGGACAAACCATATCAGAAACCACCTCGATGTAATTATTGCAATCTTTTTCATCCAACTTATTCGATGTGTGATAAGAACCCCACATATCCGTCACACCTAGAACAAGTGATAAGTAAGCAAGAAAGCAGAAGATCATCGTTTAAACGTGCTGTAAAATGTTATTTTTGTTCAAGTTATGGCCATTATAGTAATAAATGTCTTGGGAGACAGAGGATGAAGGCAAACAACGCAGCCCTCATCGATACATCATCAGACGATGAGAGTGACATAGATCCCGAACTTGTCAATGTTTTGCCAACGAATGAATGCCAGAATGTATCATCAGTAACCGATATTTTAGAATTTAAGACGTGCAAAGTATGCCACCAGTTTCATGCGGAGGAGAGATTGAAATGTGGACACGTAATATCATGTTCAAATGAAGAAGCTAATGCAGCATCTGCCTCCAGAGGTAACCTTAAGTTCTACAATGCACAGGTCAATGGGCAACCATGCCAATGTTTAGTTGATAGCGGCAGCACTATACTGGGGTTAAGGAGAGAACTTGCTAGAACAGAAGATTATACGGGTGAATTTGTCAAATGCCGTACTTTCTCTGGAACCATCGAGAAATATCCACTGGCAAAAGCGCATATCAATAACCCGTTCCTTACCGGCACATTTACATGCGCTATCCTCCAAGATCCTTGTACAGATCTTATTTTAGGATGTCTTGATGCATTGAAAGAATTTACAGACGACACCATAAAAGCCTGGAATGAAACACACATGGTCAACGCTGTAACTACGTCAGATACAGAAACAAGTTATACTGACTTACAAAATGAAACACTACAGCTATTAACACCAAGTGGTGCAGATACCAACAATACTCGCCAAAAGGTGAGCGAGGCACAAAGCACCGACCAAACAATCACACCTTATTTTAACTTGTTGTGTGAGCGAAAAAAAGTTTCTAAAAATTCTTCCTGGTACTTTTAAAAGGTTAATGGAATTCTCATGCGTTATTACACATATAATAACCATGAAATTCAGCAGACGGTGTTACCTGTAACATGCCGGAAAAAGGTGCTAAAAATCGCACATTCACCACCGTTTGCTGAACATTTGGGCTATCATAAAACGCGAGCCAGAATTCTATCACAATTTTACTGGCCGAAATTTTGTTCGGACATAAAATCTTTCTGTCGCTCTTGTACTGTGTGTCAACATCGAGTACGAAAGAAAAAGCATGTAAAGACCGAAGTGCAACGGTCAGTTATAGCATCTAGACCACTTGAAAGTATAGCGGTCGATATTACTGGACCCCTAATGCAGGTGTCGAGTATAACAGAGCAGGAACTCACAAGACGTGTTGGTTTAATACAAATATCGTTTATTATCTTGATGGTGACAACATGGCTCCTTCTTCTTCCAAGCCGGGATGTAAACTCCCCTTGCCAACCCAATACGTCACGATTGAGCATCTCTCCCCGCTTTCAGTCTCAATGCTCAATCGTGCTGTATCTGTTTCCCACTAGATCCTAATAATACCCCAGTACTCCATTACTGTTACACCTCCCCATGTTTGTTAAAGAATTTTCCTTATAAAGGAAAACTCTTTACTCCTACTCCTCTTACTCTATTCCCTCTTTTTCCTTACTTTTTATTGTTCCTCTAACCTTCCCCAAATCAGCTCAAGTTTGAGTAAATAATATATCTTTTAACTCTTCTCCCAGTTATATTGTCAGCTAGTAACCCCCTATATACTTCTTCTTCGATTCTCCTTTGTATAATATCTCCCCTTTCCATTTCCTCAAACTATATAGCTATCCACTATATATTTATATTTTTCTGGTTCTTTCTTGGCTCCTCCTGTTTCCTGTATCAAATATACATATCATAAGAACAGCTCATAAATTCGTTATCGAAATTTTTGACCTTATAAAATTTCTCACTCTTCCAAAACCCAGGACGTACAAAAACAATGTAGTTAGAAAAAGTAAAGAAGCGGTGCGCACCTAGTAAGAAGTATAAAGAATGAATACTCAACATGACCACATGTACATACAGCAATGAATATTTAAGACACTCACATTTACCTCCCTTGCCAATAAAAAAATTTTTTGTAAAATAATTTTTTTTTAAATATACTTTATGAAATAGACCTTTGTTCACTATAAAACCTTTTGGCATAAGTTTTCATAAGCCTTATATATTCAACATTTACATTGCCATCCACAATCCTGTCCATATTTCGTTATCTCACCTTTAACCATGAGCCCATGTTCATATTTTATGAACACTTTTAATATAATTAACGCTGGTTTTTCACAGCACCTATATCTTGCCCCCGTACATCCCCTACTTATACACTGCTATTTACAGTCTTCCCCCTACCTTATATCAGTGGAACAAAGTAGTTTTTTTCAACGAAAAACCTTAAGCAAAACCTCATCTATTTGAAACTTAAACTTACTTAACTAACTTATAACCATGTAACTCAATATACCAAACCATTCATGTAATCGAAATAAAATGAACACAACCCCCAAATTAATCTAAAGAAAAAATACACTTTAAAATGACATAACATGCATGTTATCAAATCAGAATAAAACATTCTATTACTACCTATCACTATTGGACACTTTTACGGACCAATAGTTTTTACTCCAAATACTAGGAACACAATCATCCTATTCTAAATCAATTAATCAAACCACAACAACAACAAAAAAACTTATTATATATGAGGCATTGAAACTTAGGCTCAATAAAACAACCAAACAATAGCCATCATTTTCCAGTACCAACTCAAGCATAAAAACATATTATATATGACTCATGACTCATAAAACTTAGATTCCATAAAACACAGTTTTCAAAACAATTATAACTCTCTTAAAATTACTACGTATAGTGGCCCACCAACATTGGCCTCTCATACTAAGTAAAATAACGCATATCTATTTATACAGGTCATTCCAGTATTTCTATGACCGAGAAAACCAAACATTTCACTGTCCATCTGTATATCTGTTAACTACAGACTAATTAGAACCACATCTGTTCTATCTACACAAACAAATCAGTAATCAACATTTACCATACCATTTATTATCTCCCCTCATAACTTTCTATCATTTTCTATCTTAACTCCTAACACAACATAACATCCGGAATATCCTCTTAAGTAAGCACTGTAAATTACATGTTGAATCCTTTTTTTCTATTTGTAATGTGGCCACTAATCCAATATCAACTCAATGTAGTAGCCATCATCTACTTATCAATTAACTTGTGATCTGGCCTGCCAATTATTTCCCTTGGGCCAATCATCACTATAACTTATTAATCCTTCTCGTTAAACACGGCATTTCTATCACCAATAAAAAGTACATTCACCCATTGTACCAATACCTCAAGACCACTTTTTTTTTTAAAAAACATCCATAGAGTCCTTTTCCACTTCCACCGTTTCGTATACTTCTTCAAGCATCCCTTTCACTTCTAAATCCTGAAACTTATAACTTGCCATCTGCAGTACTTTCAATTTATCTATCTCCTACGTTTCCACTTCTTCAACAACTCCAAGTTTCTTTGAATAAGTGCTAATTCTACATCAATATCTTCTTCTTCGTACAACCTATTAGTTTCTTCCATACTACTACTTGACTCTGACTTTTCATCCATTTCTTCTTCTTCGTCTGTATGTCTCTCTTTAGCTGCCGCTAATCTCTTCTGTTCAATATCCCATCTAATTTGTCGATCATTATTTCTTAAGGATCTTTCTAGTAGAGGCATATCTTCTCCGCTTGTTGAATAATCCCTAATTCTCCTCTGTCTTTTCACTTCTTTATCTCTTTGATTATCCATTCTTCTTTTCGTTGCTTGTCTAGTATTCTTAAATGGAGCACCTATTTCCTCTTCCATACTATCATAATGAGTTTCATTCACCTTTTCCTCTTCCATTGTTTTCGGAATTGTCTGTTCTTGAGTATCTTCGTAACTTGGAGTTGCTAGCAATTGATTTTGTGCTGGTTCTTTTCTAAAACCTGAGGTTACTGTAGCTCCTCTGACAACTTGTTCATCTAAATATTTTGTGTCTGAATAATAATTATTATTATAATTATTATTTTCTATCTCATCTTCATCTCTTCTTAAGTGTTGAACGTGTGCCCTTGCTATATGTGCTGTGACCTGGTTCTTTATAATATACGATACATTACCTAGTTTTTCCAAAACGTAATACCCTGGAATCCAACGAGCATCAAACTTAGAGTTTCTTCTATGCTTCTTGTAATAAACTCTATCACCTACCTTAAACTCCTGTAATTTTGTATTTACATTTTTGTACTTTTTCTGTCTTTCCCTAGCTTTAATTATATTATCCCTTAATCTTACGTGTGCTTTATGCATTTCCTGTATTATGGTCTCTTGGAATTCTTCACCCATATATTTCCGTCTAGGTTTTAATAGATTATCTATAGGTAGTATTGGTTCTCTCCCGTGTATTAAATAAAATGGTGAAAAACCCGTGCTCTCATTTTGATTTGTACGAATAGCGCTAAGGGCAGGTCCCAAGAATAGATCCCAATCTTTTTCATGTTCATCAATAATCTTTGCTATAACGTCGTATAACGTCCGATGTTGACGTTCGTTTCTAGCATTTGAAGAAGGTCTATAATATGAGGTCTTTATATGTTTTATATTTAAATCTTTTAATAACTTTTCGAATTTTTTATTTACAAACTCTCTACCATTATCTGTAAGTATACTTTGTGGGCAACTAAACCTTGGTACGAACTCCTGTAAAAAAATATTAATGACTGTATCTGCGCTCTTGTCTGGAATTGCGTAAATTTCCGGCCAAAGACTGTAGACGTCTACTATGTGAATTAAATACACGTTTCCTGACAATGTTCTAGGGTGTGGGCCTGATATATCTAAACTAATCTTTTGCATTGGGAACTGAGGAATATCTGTATCTTGTAAGGGACACTTTATTGTTTTCATGTTCCTTAATCTGCATTTTTCACACGTATCCACATATTTGCATGCAGATTTAAACAAGTTTGGCCAATAATATTTGCTTGTAAGTGCTTTCACCAACTTGTCCCTACCGAGATGTCCATTTTCATCGTGATATGCTTTTAAAAGTTCATTTTCTAAATGTTTTGGAATATATTTCCTTAGCTGTTCGTTCCTTTCACACATATAGTATAACTGTCCATCCTCTTGTAAATCCAAATAATTCCTTTTATATTTGTTATCTTCCGTTTCTCTTAATTTTTCTTTTATTTGTATGACTTTTGGATCCAACTCTTGCTCTTCTTTCATATTAAATTGTGCTAACTGTAGGTCTTCTTCCCTATGTTCAGACTCTTGTTCCGATGGTACACTTTCAAATTCTTCCCTATTTATTATGGCAGAATCTAAAATATTTACTTGCCAGTTTCGGTCGTCTATCTCTGGTTCAGCTTCATCTTCGGTGTCTCCTGATGACTGTGGGTACGGAATCCTAGACAATAAATCAGCGCATGTGTTAATCCTACCTGGAATGTACTCAATTTTCGTGTTGTACCCCTGTAGATTCAATGCCCACGTCTGTATTTTCCTGTTCTGCACTGGAGCTTCTAAAAAAGACTTTAAAGGCATATGGTCAGTTCTAATAACAAAATTTGCGTTATGTAAGTAGTAATTTAGTTTCTGAAGAGCGTAATGAATTGCATAAGCCTCCTTCTCAATAGTCGTCCATTTTCTTTGTGATCTTCTAAGTTTATGCGACAAGAAGTAGATAGGCGTTTCATTTTTAACCCCTGGTATTCCAGACTCTTTTCCTTCATATGGTTGAACCAAACATGCTCCTACTGCATTGTCCGAAGCATCTGTGTACAGTATTAACTGTTTGTTTAAGTCTGGATGCGTTAACAGTGGTACCAGTGTTAAGCTGTTTTTTAAATACTCGAACGCTTTTTGACAGTCATCATCCCACTTAAACCTAGCGTAGTTGCCTGTTAAGTTTATAATAGGTTCAGCTATCTTTGAAAACGCTGGGACAAACCGCCTATAATATGCACACGTTCCTATAAAAGCGCGTACTTCCTTAACGTTAGTTGGAGTAGGTAACTCTTTAATAACCTTTATCTTGTCCTGGTCTGGTTTTATACCTTCTTTATTTATAATATACCCCAAATATTTTGTTTCTGTCTTTAAAAATTGGCATTTACTAAGCTTTAACTTTACATCATGCTTTCTTAACCTGTCAAATACTAGTCTAATATGTTTCAAATGATCCTCCACATCTCCAGTAGTAAATATCAGAATATCATCAATATAGGCAAGAGCGAACTTTTGCATACCTTCTAGAACTTCATTTATTAAGAGCATATAGTGAGAGGGCGCCGTTTTGACGCCAAAAGGCATTCGTAAGAATTCGTAAGAGCCCATATGGGTACAGAAGGCACTTTTCTTTTGCGCGTCCTTCGACATCGGAATACACCAGAATCCTGACCTTGCGTCCAGCGTCGTGAAATATGTAGAGCCATTAAGCAGCCCTAAAATATCATCAATTACCGGCAGTGGGTACGCTACATTCTTGGTAATTTTGTTCAACGCCCTGTAATCACAACAGAAGCGACTCGAACCATCAGGTTTGGCCACGATGACGACCGGAGATGACCATTCTGACTTCGACCTTGTTATTATTCCTGCTTTCAACATCTCTTCTATCGCCTTTTCCTACGATTTCTCTATTTCTTAATGGAGTTCTATATGGTTTTAAACTTATTGGTGGATGATCTCCCGTATCTATTTCCATTGTAACTGTTTGCGTCTTTCCCAATTCTAAATCATTAACCGCAAACACATCCTGATTTTGCTTTATAAGTTGTTCTAACACTTCCTTATTTTCTGGCGGAGCTTTTAACTGTGACAACAATTCTTGTTCCCTTGTCATTTTGTCTAGTGAATGTATTTGGGCTTTATTTCCTCTGGATGGATGGATCAATTCATCCATTCTGACGTTCCCTCTTCTTCCGCGTCAGCGTCTGTTATTAACTCTTTCACTAGAAGTTTCTGAATAACTTGTTCCCGACATTTCTGCTCTATCCGTTGCCAATATGTCACTAATGTTATGATCTAGTTTGGCTATCACACATCCTCTGTATAATTTGATTTCTCTACCTGTGTTGTTGATAACCATCACTGGAAAGGTTAAGTGTTTATCCAACGCTATTATTCCATCCGGAACTTCCAAACCAGGCTCATCAATTACTTCCTCTTGTAACTCAGTGATTCTGACTGTGTCTCCTTCCACATAATATGGGTTTCTCTTCAGCTTCGCTTGTATCAAATTAACCGACTGTGGTTTTAACGTCGTTGACATTTTAACTCTAACTAGTGCTGATATATGCATGTCTTCTTCCATATCTATATAGACGTCCCTGAATTTTAATTTATGTAAATCATAGAAAAGTCTTACTCCATTTTTTATTAAAAAATCTCTTCCTATCAACATGTTTCTATTTAAATCCCTCACTACATGAAAAAGATGTCTTATGTTGATCCCTCCTAACTTAAAATTTATCATTGTTTGTCCAATTACTTGTAAATTCTGTCCAGTAACAGAGTGTAAATTATTATGACTCTTAAATACTCTACAATTTCTTACTATTTTGTATAGAAAACTTTCTTTTACTACACTAACCTGAGCTCCCGAATCAATTAATGTACGAACTCTATACTTTCCTATTTCTATTATACAAGAGCTATAATCTGTTTTATTTTCTATAAATTGCTTGACTTCATCTAATTGAAAATATTCTCTGTTCGTCCTACTATACCTATTATTAACATACTCTTTAAACCTTGGGACCTTATTATTGCCCTTCCTACCATAGGTCCCATTTAATAGGTAGGGCGTCGGTTTTCCTGCGTTCTTGTACCTGTAAAATTCCTGTGTCCATCTACAACATTCCTACTCACCCTGTTATTGTCATGTCTACCCTGTGTATTCGACTGGACACGCCTGTTATTACAAAAACGAGAAACATGTCCCCGTTGACCACAAACCCAACAGACAATATTTGTACTATTTGTGTTGACTACTGTCTCTCTTGTAGGGTATCTCATATTTCTTCTTTCCTCGTTATCATATCTATTTCTACCTTGTAACGTCTGTATTCCTCCTCTCCTATTCCATCCGAATCTTGTTTGTCCTATTTCCATGGGTTCCTCAACTCTGTCTTCTCGATTACTTCCTACTTCTCGTCCTGTTCTCAATCTAAATCTACGTCTAAAATTTTCCTCTTGTACCGCGATATCTACCGCTTGTGATAACCTCTCAGGGTTTTCCCTCATCAGCTTAAATTTCAAACCATCGGATTTTATGCCATCTACAAAAATCCCTACTAACATCCTTTCCACCTCCTCTCCTCGTACATTCTGTCTTAAGAATGCCTCTTCAGCCAGGTTAATCAATCTATCGCTGAACAATTGTACCGTCTCTCCGTTATTTTGTTTAGCCTGCCTCAACACCGAAAATGCATGTTGTGGATCCGTTATTTCTGCATACTTCCTTGCTAGGTCTTCTTTGAATTGTTCCCATGTCTCATCTACTCTAGCCTCTAACTTTCTTCTTATATGATCCGAAACCGGTTCCGTTGCCGTCTGATAAGCCAGTCTCATTCTTTCTTCATCTGTTGCTGAGATTAAATAGGCATATTTTTCTATGGAAGTGACCCATTTCTTAAAGTCTCTGGCCAGTCCACTAAACTTCACAATTTCTGTTGCCATTCCTTGTTGTTTAATAACCATATTAAGTCTGCCTACTGCTGTTCCTACCCCCGTCAAAACTTGTGCTAAGGTGTCCTGTTCCGCCATGCTGAAATATACTTAAACAGAGCAAGCAAACAACCACACAATTGCAATTTCCTAATTTAAGGAACACAATTCACTTGTTTCGTAAAACAGTTCAGTCAGTTACTATGTTTATGAATCACACAAATTTACCCTGATTCTGTTTCCTGATCCAAGCACGTATTTTCTTCGACTCGCCGTCAGATTAAATTCGAACACCAGGAGTCTGCGTCAGCTGAAAATCAGTCGCGGAGTTCAGGCGGCAGAGTTCAGGCAGTCTGTCTCTTCCCCCAGGTAATTTCGTCACTTCTCTTGGGATGCCTGGATAATCTTCAACCCCTGGTTGGGTCCCTTCTGAGATTTCTAGTCTTTGCTTTCACCCCGGGTGGGGTACATCATCGACGTTTTGAGAGGGACTCAGAAGTAACAAAGCCCAAAAGGATCAGGATCAGCCAACGGCCTAGTGATAGTTTGATTGCTTCAAACAAAATATGGCCCAATCAACGGAAAAACGAGGTATTTATATGCTGTCCTGATATTTCATGATCACCTCCATTAATTTGACCTGATTACACGAACTTTGGAAGAGTTCTGATTGTAGGTGAGAAATTCTTACAGTCTTTAATTTAACCTTGAAACTTTAATTGGAGGCAAGGGGTCAATTTGAGGGAGCTATTTGAAATTTCTCGCTCACCTGCAAGAAAAAATGTTCAGACTGAATTGATCTTCTACGGAATTCTTGAATTCTTGTTCCGACCGACAAAATGTTCAGACTGAATTGACCTTCAACGGAATTCTTGCTCTCTCAAGACAGGATCACTCTGTGTCGGCTTTTCACAACGATCAGACAACCGGACTGCTGGACTGCCCCTTTTTCCAAAGTTCCGTGAAGTCTAGACAGCAAGTTTCAAATCGATCAGACACGATCAGAACGATGTATGGCAGCGGCTTTGGTGGCTCTTCGGAAGTGATAATTCTAGACAACGGCTATGGTAAGCCTCTTGAAAACGTTAAAATTCAGGCACCGTCCATGTTAAGCCTCTTGCGGTAAAAAACTGCAGAACGGCGGCTATGACAAGCCTCTTGATTTGTGAACTCTGAAAAGTGACGGTTATACTAAGCCTCTTGACGCTAATTTATTTGTTATCTCAAGTCTTGAAGAAGACTTACAGAGGACCACCCCTGGGCGGGCTTTAGGCATCTGTATTCACAGATAACTGAAATTTACAATTTACTGGCCATCTTTTGAGTGCGCCTTATTACGTTCACTAGTTGTTCCACAACGTGCCACAAGTGTTTCTGGTTACTTATAGAACTGGAGCATGGAACATCTTCTCCGCGATGTTATTCGGCATTACTTCGCGTTGTTTTTTATATCAACCGGACTATATCAGGTTCAAATCCTCGGTCTTAGGCAACATTTCGAGTCCTATAACAGAGCAGGAACTCACAAGACGTGTTGGTTTAATACAAATATCGTTTATTATCTTGATGGTGACAACATGGCTCCTTCTTCTTCCAAGCCGGGATGTAAAACTCCCCTTGCCAACCCAATACGTCACGATTGAGCATCTCTCCCCGCTTTCAGTCTCAATGCTCAATCGTGCTGTATCTGTTTCCCACTAGATCCTAATAATACCCCAGTACTCCATTACTGTTACACGAGTAATGGAAACCAGAACTATCCAAACAAGGGTACTAAAACGATTCACCTTAAACCAAACCAAAAGGTTGTTATGCAACTAACTGATAAACATAACATGGTATTGACATGTTACCAAGGGCCTCTCAACGTTGAACTCAAAATATCAGATGCGGATCATGAAATATCGATAAAAGAACACTTAGAGATATTTCATATCAACATCCTGAAACAATACGTTTCACAACAAGTACAACAGACAGACGAACAGATTGCACCATCACCAAGCAATGAGACGACAGACGAACACAACACAACTTCACTAGATAGGGCGACACACGACAGCGACAACGCAAACACGCTTAGCCAGATAACAGCACACACAACTAGTAGCACAACAGTATTGGACGAGATGGAACTACCAGTTCCTACAGTAAACTTAACTGCGACAAATATCTCGACATGTAGAAATAACATATGCAGCCAGACGAAAGACGGGACAAAACACCTACTGAAACGTCAACAGGTCTTCAACAGGTTGAGATTGTTTGGACTCACAGCGAAGCCGTCCAAAATAGAGTTGGGCATGGAACAAATTGACTTCCTGGGTCATACCAGCTGCAGGGGCCAATTGAAAACTGATGACAGAATCGTCACTAAGATTCTGAATTTGACAATGCCAACGACCAAAAAACAGGTCCAAAGTTTACTGGGTATGGTAAACCACTATACTAAATTCATTTCAAACCTGGGGGAAATAACCAGTGTTTTTTCTAACATCTTAAAAGCTTCGGCTAAATTATCTGTAAAAGATGCACGATTAATTAGTGCCGTATCGAAATTGAAATATTTTTTCATCGTTCCATCTATCCTTCGTATGCCTAATCCAAATCTCACTTATTTCTTACGCACAGATATGATTGCCATATCCATATCTGGAATACTAGGTCAGTTCTACGACGGGACGTTCCACCCTGTAGGTCGCAACATCACTCCTGCTGAAGGAAGATACTCAGCATCAGAATTGGAAGGCCTTAGTTTGATCTATTGCGTGAGAAAGTTTCACCGATTTTTGGCAGGAGCACAGTTTGTAATCCAATCCGATAACTCTCCATTGTCTGTGATGCAATCTGGACATCCTACCAACAATAGAATTTACAGGTGGGCTTTGATTCTCCAAAATTACACATTTACCATCCAGCATTTAAAAGGGAGATTAAATACGATTGCAGACATTTTAAGTCGTCCTTCATCCATTCAAATACCTGAGTTACAGGAATGAAGCGACCATACACCACCAGAAACAGTGACACTGTAATGTTAGATAACCAAGTGCCATGTGTGGTGAGTAAGACATATCATAAGTGCGTTACTATCGCCTGATATATAACTTGTGTGAATAGAACAGTGCTATGAAAAGTGTAACGAACAGACGCAGAATTAACATGCGCTGACACACACATAAGTTAGATTATGGGAACTAACGCCAAGAGGACAGCGGACCCAGCTTAGACCCCGAATCTAGAATATAGTGAACCAACGCTTAGACCCCGAATAACATTCCAGGGTTAGCTATGAACCTACATAATGTGGTAGGCAACTATTTTAATACACTATCCTTCAAGGAGAGCATAAAAGACTTTGGCGGAATGAACTATGTTAGAATAGTCTACAAAGAGATTTGCTCCATCTTCACAACGCAGAGAAGGACGTCAACTTAGTGTAATTAGATATAGAAATGTAACTGTGATATATGTACATTTTTATTTTATTTACAGTATCTATAACTTCATTTTCTATTATTTATTCTATTGCAAATTGTGTAAACGCATATATAACGTTATTTTCTTATTTGCGTAGTTAGAAATCATTATCATTTAATTAATAACCCATTTATTAAAACATCCATTATAGAAATACAATCATTAGATCTTATATTAGTTAATTAACTTATAATCATAATCAGTTATACATCCATTTAGCTAATATATCATTTCAAAACTAATACCAATCATTTAGGAATTAATATCATCTTTTTCACAAGTAACATTTAAGGTAATTAACCCATTTCGCTTAAATGAAAGTAGTAGTAAATTATTTCCCTTGAAGGTAATTTAGGTCAGCACACCAAATTATGGAAGTTACTATGGCAGGATCGGTAACAAACCATCCTTATAACTATGTATATTTTTGAATAGACATGACGCGTGCAAACAAAACGCACAGTCATTTGGCGTGATCACTGTTATAATTCAGCCAATCGTTTATTGTATATATATATATATATATATATATATATATATATATATATATATATATATATATATATATATATATATATATATATATATATATTGTTCATGTATGTAATACTATGAAACATATTTTAATGACGAGAGAATGATTGAGTGAAAGAATAGTATGAAAGGGTATGAAAGATGAATGAAAGAAGAGAAAATGCGAGGAGAGAATGCAAAAAAACTTAGTAAACATTGAAAGTAAGAGAGCGAGAGAGAAAGACAGCGGAAAATTTTTTTTTTCCACCACTGGAAAAGTCTTATTTTACTTGTCTGTGTCATCTGTGTTTTCAATGTGTTGTCGAAGGTTTTTATATGTGTTACAGCCACACTTTAACAGAGTATATAGAGAACGTACTTTGAGCTTCAGAAAACGGAGTTGTGGTCACAAATAAAAATAACGAACGTTTGTAACCACAATAAACCGATTTGCGGCGCTCGAAGGAACACACACGGTTAGTAAACTAACGCATACACATGTTAGAGAGTTAAGTACACTTTAGTTGATTAGAAAACACGCAAACAAACAGGAAAACAAACACATAAAAGGTGCACACACCAATCAGTTCAAAGAACAATAACTCTAAATTCAGGGGGCACAATAAATAATCAGAAACCTAAATGTAACAGTAAATATAGCTTTTTCACATGCGGAAGCAAGAAGGTGAACAGTAGAGCTATGTGTATAGAGTTGGAGGGGATATTGATGGGAACATGAACACTTGGTGCTCATGTGTTGTACTCATAATAGAGTCAACTAGTGTGTGGGTTGTCATTTTGGGCAATAGGAGGAACAGGTCAAGACGGAAGTCAGTAGGTGGAAGTCAAAAGACATAGGGTCAAACGACAGAAGCCAGGACATAAGTCATAAAACAACGGTTTCCGGTTCACTACCAATCCTTAAGATATCTACAGAACCAACTATACTGAGACATGGGCTACTAAATTAGCCAAGTGAAAAGATAGAACACTGTGAATGAAGGTAGAAGATATTGTTCTATCCCCAAACTAGAAAGTTCTATACTTATTGGAGATCTGACAACATTGGGACAACCAATTTTTCTTTTGTGACCAGAAGTGTTACAAACATGAGAAAAGGGAAGTAACACTTCGCGGAGAGCAGGGGACCCTGTCAGCATCCCCAATAAGGCCTTACAGGAGTAATGAGTTAACACTAGTCTAGTAGAGAGACACCAGACAGGGAAGACACCGAGTACTATTAATAACCTCACAGGGAGACACATTTGTGTCAGACCAGAGGGCAACGAGTACAGATGAGCGAGGGCTTTCCCCAAGCAATTGGGTTGCTGGGTCCTTGCGAGTAACCGTGATATGCCAGGTTACTCGAACTCACCAGCCGGCGTGCTGGCAAGACCAGGCACGCAATAATAGCGACTGCACGGAGAGTAAGAGTGTCCGTGCTTGTCCACGCCATGTGTTGCGGGACAGACTGACTGGAGACGGTAGAGAGAGCAGACGTATCCTTGACCAATACGATAGCTTTCTAGGCCATAGGCAAACATAGGGCTGTTCATTTAGATTGTGTAATGCTAGCATCATCTATCATCACGTTGATGTATTCATATTGTGTGACAATGATGAAACCTAACGCTCGTAGAGCCATTCAAATGTCGGCTCTGAATAAATTGCATTCCTTTCGCAAATGTCATGAATTGTTATTTCGTGCAGTGCGAAAGTAGCGGAGTCTTGAAAAGCTGCAGCGCACAAGTCGCTGACAAGCGTGCTTTTTTGACCAGGTAGCATTCCTGGAAGACTCTCACTGTTTGCGGTACCGTCCACAACCCAGCTGGCCAAGTTGGAACGGTCGAAGACAACGGTCGTCCCTCAAAAGAAGGCAGGGACAGTCCATGGCATTTTCCGCCATCCAGGGTGGCTTCCATAATTGCAGGGCCGGCACATAGAGCCCTAGTGCTGGGCTCACCAAGGGAATCGTCACGTCCTGCTCATGGCTGCTTTAATTCATCACTCCAATATATTGGGTATTTCGTTCGCCCCGGGCCGTTCCCGCACAGACCAGACTGGTCTGCAGTCAATATCCACTCAGCGAGTTTTTCGGACATGTTCTTGTCATTGTGTCCTTCATAGCTGTTCCAGACACGTCGGGCATTCGGAAAACTACCTAGTCAGAGCTATTCCAGAGCTATAGTCAGAGCAATAAATGGTGAAAAGCTTACCGACAATTCTAACCTATATAAACGTCTCCGGTTACTGCCACTCCACAAGCGCCTGCTTTTTAATAAAACCAAACTAATTCACAAAATCCTATTTCAAAATGCTCCAAGCTACCTTTGGCCATTGTTTAAATATAACGCTAGACATAGCGAACGACTAAATATACTTCATGTCCCTAAACCTAGGATAGACTTATATAAAACAAGCTTAGCATACTCTGCCGCTCAGTTGTGGAACAATCTTCCACAAGAAATCAAAGACACCACCAATCATGATACATACATTCGCAACCTGTTTGAACACTACCTTAGTACAGACTACATGCCCCCATAACAAACAACACAAAAAAGACAATAATGGTAACTTATCTCAAACGACAACTAGCCAAAAAACATTCCCTTATGTATGGCACGTTACACCCTCCTTAGGTATTTATAATGCTCATGTTAAACACTGCTTCAGTGAGTCATTTGTTATTGATTATTTTTCATGCGTTTTAATGTTCTTTTGTTGTCAAAAGTTGCTTCATAAGTGATGTTGAATGAAAGAATGTATGAGAGGAAATAGAGAAGAAGGGCAGAATGTCAGACGGGCCTGCGTGCCCAATTCTTAACCCTTTGAAAATAAAGACTTATTATTATTATTATTATTATTATTATTATTATTATTATTATTATTATTATTATTATTCCGAACAAGAGCGGCATTCAGAAATTAGGTAGCTGCTCCTAGCACGAGAGAAGACTAGTTAGAGCTTTTCCGGTTACGAAAGACATTTACTCGGACGTAATTGCGTAGTGCCATTTTTATTGTGCCGCCCGAAGGCTGGCACTTCCAGCTTCAGCGGGCATTTTTGATGAGATTAGCCTTCCTCGGGTTTCGAGACAAGTTAGACTCTTATTTCGGCTTCCACACAGCAATCTTTTGCTTCGGGCTGCCACGTAATGGATTCGCAAGACAGGCGTTCCATTTCGTGTCAACGAGACAATTTTCCACCTTTGACTACACTCACTCCATGAGTACGGTTACAGACTATCTACGGAACGTGCGAACGAGGTGTTTTCCCACCTTTATTACTCGCTCACGTGGTAGGCTACATGTGCTGCAGGCTCAGCACCTCACCTCTGTGCGTCTATGGGTGAGTAACGGTCAGGCTCTCTCATCCGGGGATCCCTCATATCCCCCAGCTAAGAGCCATCGAACGAGTATCTGCGCCAAGCATGTAGCGTGCTCAGCTCCTCACCTCAAATTTGATGTAGGTTTGTGTCGGCCAGGCTCTCACTTCCGACGATTTATGGCTTAGATTCAGCCATACACCTCGGCTGGGAGCCTTAGAGGTTATGTCCGGACTGAGATTATTGGCATCTCATCTCATCTCATCATGTTCCTCTTTTACCTTGCGGTGTCGAGGTGAAGTATAAACTTCGTGAGAGTGCCCGATTATGGGCTTCATAAATCGATATTCCCATGGACTCTGCTATTCCCTCCGTCCAACGTTTACGTGGTCGGCCTCTTCCTCTGTTTCCATCTGGTCTGTACATCATTGCTTGTTGTGGTATGCTGTTGACTGGTAACCTACTTGCATGGCCAAACCATTTGACTTGCTGCTTTCTAATAAAATCTAGTGCTGCTTTAACCCCCACTTTAGTCCTGATTTCTTATTTCTGATCTTATCTCTTCTTGATACGTTGAGTATTCTTCTCAGGAACCTCATTTCTGTTGTTGTGATTTTTCTTTTCTCTTTTTCTGTCATTGTCCAGGTTTGGCATTGGTAGCATAGAGTTGGTAGGAAGATTGTGTTGTAAAGTGCTTTCTTAGTAGTTACTGATACATGTTTGTTCTTTAGTATTGGTGCCATTTGTCCAATGAGTTGATTTGCCTTATTGCACCTATTTTCGATCTCGTCTTCTGATCTGCCATTTGATGATATTATACTTCCCAGGTACTTGAAACTCTTCACTTGTTTCAAGGGATGTTCGTTTAGGTGAATTGTTGTTGTTTGTTCTTCTTTAGTTATAGTCATTACCTCTGTTTTGCTTGTGCTAATTTTCATGTTATGTTCCCTACACATTTCGTTTAGACTATTCATGTGGTCTTGTAATTCAGCTTCTGATTTTGCTATTAGTGCTTGGTCGTCCGCAAACAGGAGTTCTCTAATGGTTAGATTTGCAGATGGTTCTACTTCTGTGTTCTCGTCATGTGGTATTCTTGCTATCTCTGCTTCGCTGGTTTCTTAACATATGTTGTCTATATATGTTATGAACAAGAGAGGGGACAGGACACAACCTTGTCGTACTCCAGATCTTATGGTGAAGGGTTCTGAGTGTCCTCCAGTTGCTCTCACTATGCATTCACTGTTGTTGTATAAACTTCTACATAAGTTTGTTAGATGTGTACTCACTCCATATTGTTTAAGAATTTGTCACAACTTGTTTCTATCTACTCTATCGAATGCCTTTTCTTGGTCGACAAAGGCTAAGTAGAGTGTTTCATTGAATGCAATTGATTTTTCTATAAGTTGTCTAAGAGCAAAAATTGCATCTGTGCATCCTTTGTTTTTCCTAAATCCAAGTTGTGTTTCGCTTAGGTGGGGTTCTAAAGTAGTTGGTAATCTTTTTTTCAAGAATTTTGCAAAATATTTTCCCAGTATGACTCAACAGTGAAATGCCTCTGTATTGTGTGCAGTCTCTTTTGCTGCCTTTGTTTTTCCAAATTGGGATAATTATGGCATTTCCACAATCTCGTGGTGTCTGTTGTTCTACCCAAACATGATTGAATAGTCTATGTAGCCAAGCTATTCCTACTTCTCTTGCTGCTTTAATTAGTTCATTTGGTATTTCATCCTGTCCCAGTGATTTGTTCAATGGGGCTAATCTGATGGCTTCTATAATTTATTCTTTTAGTATGTCTGGTTCTAGTTCTTGGTGACATCTGTATAGGTCTCTTGAATTCCTGTGACATCAGATGGGATGTTGAGAAGTTGTTCGAAATACTGTTTCCATCTTATTAGGATTTGTTTTTGTTCACTTATTGGTTCTCCATTTTCGCTGTTAATTATTTCAGTTGGATCAAATGGTTCTCCTCTGGCTCTCATTGCACCTATCTTTTTGTAGAAGTTTCTAGTTGCCTCCTTGTAGTTTTTATTTAGGGTTTCTCCATAATCTTCCCAGTCTTTTTGTTTTTCCCTCTTTACTATTCTATTCACATGTCTTCTCGCTATTCTATATTCTATGCGATCACATTCCTGTTTGCTCTTCAACCACTTTTTATATTTTTCCTTTTTGTCCATTTATACTTCTTTGTTTTTCTACGAGCAGTATTATTATTGTCATCGTTTGCCTGACTTAGACTGCTATCCTCAGTCTACCTGCAGAGCAGCAGGTTGTGTCTCTCTTAGTCTGGTGCCTATCCCAAGAGCTGTCCAATATGCAGTTAATATCCATCGGCATAGCGCTTGGGGTCAGTGGGACACTCAAGCTCCCCCACCACGGCAAGGTGGAGACACATCGGGGGAGATTGAACGTTCTATAGAAGTAAACAAAGATCTATATCTTTGCTTTACTGACAACACACAGGCTTTCGATAAAGTGAAACATGTCGACATGATAAAGATTTTTGAAAAACTACAATCTGATGGAAAAGACCTTAGACTTGTAAAAACATATATATTGGAAACAAAATGCTGCAAAAAGACTTGATAATGAAATAGGCCAATATCAGCCTATTAAGAGAAGTGTGAGACAGGGATGTGTAATGTCTCCAGATAGTTTTTCCCTGTACAGCGGAAATATTTTCAGAAATATAGAATATATGGAAGGAACCAACATTGTGGAACGATACATCAATGACATTAGATATGCAGATGGTACAGTCTTGGTTGCTGACAATTATCAGGATCTGCAACATTTAGTAGATGCGGTTGTTGCACACAGTAAACTACTACGGTTAGAATTGAATATTAAAAAGACACAGATTATGGTCTTCACTGGGAAGAAGGAAATACCATAATGTAATATACAAATAAATAGGTATATTCTTACACAAGTGAATTGGTACAATTATCTCGGAGCAATCATAACATCTGATGGGAGATGCCTTGACGAGATGAACAAGAAATGCTATTGAGAAGGCAGCATTTTGCAAGATGAAAAACATACAGGCCAATAAAATGATATCAACTGAAACGAGAAAAAGAGTGTTGGGGAGCTACATAGAGACTATACTTTTGTATGGATGTGAAGCTTGGACAATCAGCAGTCGAGGTGAAAAACATCTGATGGCTGTGAAAATATGGTTTCTGAGGAGAATAAAAAGAAACCATGGACAGACATAAAAACCAATGAAGAAGTCCTTCAAGAAGTAAATGAAGATTGTAAACTGATTAGAGAGATTATGCGTAGACAATCAACATATTTTTGGACATGTTATGAGAAGAAATGAATTGGAGAACTTAGTGACAACTGGCAAGATCAAGGGGAAGAGACCCAGGGGAAAACCAACAAGTAAAAACCTGGATGTCTTGGCCACATGGCATGGTCGAGACAGAAACAAGGAGCTGATCTACGACTCTGATGATCGAGTGATATGGCAAAACATGACCTCCCGCTGTCAACAACTCATGTTTCAGGCATCATCGGATTACTTCTCCCACACCCTACAAGAATCTTGCAAGTCGTGTGCGAGGAATGAAATGGTACATTTTATTGCCGTTGGCTCTTTACAATTGCAAAACAGTCGCTATCTAATCACACATAAAGTCACAATATTCTCTATCATTAGTTTTCCTAACCCCTACAGCTAATCTCTATCTACTAGGCTATATGAAAACACAGATCTATTCTACACGATGTGAACACTACAGAGTCAGTCCCCAGTCTCACTTGCTTCACTCGCGTCGCTACACGCCTCGCGGAAGGACCTTTATACGCCCTTCGGCCCTTTGCGTGCTAGATCAGTTAGCACGCTTCTATTAGCTGGCTTTGGTTTGAGTGCTAATCGTTGCTATCACGCAGGCGTGATTCTGTCGTGACCAGTAGTGCTAACTATCTGGTCAACGCCTCCGTGTGAGGACTAGTTAATAGTCCCCCTTTTCTATCATCTATCCCGCCCTGATCCCGGGCACTATGCTCCCTCAACTCTATCTGAGGTTGACCCCACGTCCTGGTGGTATTCTATCATGAGGCAGTCTTTGACACCCGCGCTTCCCGGCATGGCACATGATGGATGGATGGTGACATAATTCAGATGTACGCACTGATATCTGTAAACATGTAACTTAATTCATGCGTGCACAACCATTTGTTTAGCTGTAGACATATCTAAATATGATGTACTTACACAAATCTGGGAGAGAATAGTTGAGGCCATCATCCACGTCATCAACCCCACAATGAACGCCATTATATATGTACTCATCCTTGTGTAGGTCAGTCAACATCGGCACTAGACACACCAAAGCTCCACTAGATCCTGGACATGTGGGTGCATTGTACACGAAGGAAGCGATGTCATAGTTTATAAAGTCCACACTTGTAAAGAGACCTAAGCTGACATGTTTGCTACATCCGTGAGGGTGAGAAACAATAATTGTCAATGGCTGCCTGTTTAGATCATGCCGTCTTTCTTTAAACATAGAGATCCGGGGTGCTTTAGCGTATACCTTTGCGTGAAGTTTATCCATATGCTTAATTGTCTGATCAAGTCTGTGAGCCAGATCCAGGTCATGGGTATAATGCTCCATGTAACAAATGTCG